>PVLA01004594.1:0-60206 GCA_004027455.1 Hydrochoerus hydrochaeris
TCCTCTCTTCTCCCCATAATGGTTTTTCCTTGCCATCGTCTCAAGCAGCATCTTTTATAGGGTATGTGACCAGCTTCCCCAGTAGGGGTAACAGATGGCACTCAGTGTCCATGTTTTAGTTCTCATTTAGTGAAAATTATCTTTGAGGCTATAAATCCTTGAAGTCAGGGAATGTATGTTATATCAAAATCCCAGTGCCTGCATCATTTTTTTGCTAACTCCACTGTGGAGACCACAGCTTCATCTATTCTAGGAAGATCTAAATCTCCTGAATGAGTCAGACTAACTGGAAGAACAGGACTGAGCTGGACCAGTAATGTGCCTTAAGAAACAGATATATCCATGGGAGATTTAATGACTAACACTGATTTTCAGATTTTGAAGAGACCGTAGATACTGTGCAAGTGGGACCCAAACCCTCCCATCCTCTGTCCTGCTCTGTCAGGCCACTGAAGATTTCATTTTCTCTAGTTGTCCTGGAAGGCAGCTCTCAGTGAGAGAGGCCTCCAGCAGGGTTACCCTGGCTGTTTACACAATCTAGTTGCCAGCTGAAAACACAAACGGTTTCTCCTGACCTAGAACCCACAAGATAAGACTTTTGACTAAGACGTTCCTGGATTACTTGGTCTCGATGTGAATGAGAAGACTATATATCATGGAAACACTCCTGAAAGTCAGCAAAACTGTGCTGAATATCAGAAAGACTAAACAAGAGAATACCCCCTGGAATACTCCTTTCATTTAAGGGGGAGAATCAGTCCACAGTTGCAAGAGGGGTGGAACGTTCTTGAACCTGGTAGAGTAGTCAGTTATTGGGACGTGTGAGAACTCGGGTAAGCACGTGCTGATGCAGCTTCAAGAACTAAAGGAGAAATAAATATCTGAATTGGTTATGAAGAGGGAACCTTAACCCAAGTAACCTGAATTCCCACGGCAACTATCAGACTACAAGACCCTAAAAACTCATTTTCTTTTTCCTCCTCAGAGACAAGAACATTACGAGTTGAACTCCACCTGTGTAATCCAACCAGGAACAGAAATTTGCATTCATAGAGCAATGTACCACAGTCAGCAATTTAGAAATTCATACTGGCCTAAAAGGGAAAGAACCAGCACACACGTAGTACATACAAATTTCAAGTGCTCGCGCGTACCAAAGTAAGACACAAAACAAAATTCATGAGTTGACACCCGCTAAGATTTCCTTTAGAAATAAGTGCACGATTCTGCTCCAGTCCTGATGGTTTTCTTGACAAAAAGAGAAATACATCAAAATTGCAGTAACGTTTGGTTTTCCACACTGCAGTGAGCAGTTCTTTTCAAAGCATTATCTTCCAAAGATTCATCTGCATGTCAAATTAACAGATGTGAATTTGGAAAACCCAGCTAAGAGTAGCAATATTCTCATAGCCAGCAGAGAGTTACAAATGCTAACAAGGAAAAATATGCACACAGCTAGCAAATAAAAATTAAGTGAAATAAACTCCAACATCTGATCAACACACACACCATTATAACAATAAATAAGGAATACTGGGTCTTTAACAGATATAAGAAAGCACAACAGTGCTTGCAAGCAGTCTCCGAACTCTCCAAGTATCAATCTGTGAAATTCTTTGCAAATTTAAAAAAGACAGTTGATGTGAAGACATGATTTGCTGCCTTTGGTATGGCTGTGGTTAACTCTAAGCAGCCTGAAAACCCATATCCTCACCAGTACTGTCTCTGCACGATCAGCTTTCAGTTTTGAAAATTCAATTACATGACCAAAGGAGTTTAAAAACTAAGCCTCACACTCCAAAGGAATAGTTCCTAAAGGAGTTAAGTCCACCAATGCTTTAGGCACCAGCTGCTTGTTTGGCTATGTTCCTTTAGAGTTTCATGCCTTGGTACTATGACCCTAAGGGCAGTGGTTTTCAAACCTGACTGCACAGGAATCATCTGGAGAGGTTTAAAAAGTACTGGCACACAGGCCTTAACCTGAAAGAGTTTAATTTAGTTCATGTGCAGGATGCATGCTAGACCCTGAAAGTTTTAAAATCTCCACATATGGTTCTAATGTGCTAGCAATATGGCTTAGGTATGCTTTAGCTTAAAGTCCCTTGTCTTGCATATCTGCGTGCAGTTTACGTATCTGTCCTTGTTTGTCTCCTAACATAATCCCCTTGCTCTTTATAGCTCTAAGGATAATGCGTGGAAGGTGGCAGCTACTTAACTGCTTGTTTCATGAATGAAGGATGGTAACAGGCTCTTCCTGAAGGTGAGGGAGACAGGGGTGTGGGTACAGATTGGTTAATAGGTACACAGTCCCACCAGATATGAGAAATCTGTTTTGATACTAACTTACACAGAAGGGTGATTGCAGTCAGAAATACAGTGCATAATCTAATTCAAAACAGCTAAAAGGAAGATTCTGAATTTTCTCATCATGAAGAGATGGCAAATGTTTGAGATGATGGAGAATCTCAATATCCTGAGGTGATTATTCTACAAAATGTAAATGTACTGAAACATCACGCTCTGTGCCGAGGTATCTGAGCATTACCGAGCACAGAGAAAACCCCTTATGTCAACCTTCACCTAGATAATCCTTCCTGTAGGCTAACAAAATGTCTTCAAATATTATTTAAATATTTTATATGCCATTTTTCTTTAAAAAACAAGAGAACAGAAGTCTGAAAGTTTAGAACACTAAAGGTTTAGTACAATCCTTGTTATAGTTATCACATACAATCCTTGAACAAAGGGGTTATAGATTTTTTTTTTAAAGGAAAAGTATTAGAACAATATTTGACATCGGACTCGGGTCCTGATAGGACTCTGCTCACAGTAGCGTCACATTTTAATCAGAGGGCTGATATGAACAGGAAGACTATGAAACGGGCTTTCTCTGCTGAAAGAATACATGACCAAAGCTCAACAAGAAAACCAATGGCAAATTGCAGAGCACAATTTTTGAAGGAAAAGAGGTTTAATTTGCATTTTTCTGATGGCCAGGGGTATTGAACACTTTTTCCACATATTTTTTGCCTATTTGAATTTCTCTTAAGATGTATTGAGTTAATCTGTCCACTTTTTAATTGGGTTTATTGTTTTATGAATATTAATTTTTTTTAGTGTTTTACTGTTTTTACTAATGCTCTATCAGAAGAGTAACTTGCAAAAGTTTTCTCCCATTCAGTGCCTTGTCTCTCCAGTATGGTGTCTCCTTTGCTAGGCAGAACCCTTTAAATATGATGTAGGCCCCATTTGCTGATTCTTGATATTCTTTCCTCTGCTTTTGGAGTCCTGTTCAGGAAGTCTTTACCCATGCCTATAGCTTCAGCTGTCTCCTCTCTCTTGTCTTCTCTAACTCTGATTCACCCTGGGATTCCACCTTACACCAATCAGAATGGCTGCCATTCAGAATGCAAAAACCAAGGCTGGTAATAATACAGTGAACAGGGAGAGCGACCCTCATATGTGGTTGGGGATGTAAACCAATGTGACCAGTGGGGAAATCGGAATGGAGGATTCTCAAAAGATTGAACAGAAATATCATTCTATACAGCTATATTACTCCTGTGAATATTCCCCCAAGGAAAGATTGAGTACTTGCATTCCCATGTTTATAGCATCACAGTTCACAATAGTGAAGCTTTGGAAACAACCTAGAAGCCCATCGACAAACGAACGTAGTATGAAGATGTAGTACACACACACGATGGAATATTACTCACCACAGAGAAAAATGAAATCGTGTCATTTGCAGGGAAATGAGTGGAACTAGCAATCATCATGCTAAATGAAACTGGAAGTTAGCTAGGCTCAGAAAGTTAACTGTGGCACGGTTTCTATTCCTTGAGGAAAAAAAATAAACAACTATCAAAGGAGAGATAAGAGGAAATGAGGAGGCAGACTTTTGGAGGTGGGGAAGGGAATCATTAACAAGAGAGAGGGAAGGGAGTGTGGGTAGTAAGACTGAAATTGAGTAGGATATGCTAAATGTGTGTGCCAACTTCCCCGAAATCAACTTCACCGCTATGCAATATTGACGTGCACTGATAAAATACAGAATTCAGAAATGGAAAGGAAATAACAGAGGCTCCTGTGGCCCTCACCTGAAGGGGGCCTCTTTGCGGAATCGCTCCCAGAACCGCTGCTGCTCCACGTCGAAGGCCGTGCACCTCTGGCGAAGGATGGTCACTTCGTTTGCCTGCAGGGGAGCCACCTGCTGCCTCACGGTGACGGCCAGCTTCTTTATGTGGTTCCATTTCTCAGGTAGCTCCTGCAAAGGAGACCTCAATATGGTCAGACTCACAGACTCCTCCCCGGTAGCCTGGAGCTGGCATCGTGAGATTCTTGGTCCATGCTATGTATAATCACACTTCTGGCTGGTGGGGTGGACCATCAGCTTCCCCTTTTGGAGCTTTAATGGGTAATGGCTTTGAGTCACCCAGAGGACTGATGGTCGTGATGCTGAGTGTCTGGTCACCGGTGTGTGGCCTTAGGGTCTCTGTCTGGTCCCTTACCTCTTCCTCTTTGGTATTGTTCCGTTGCTCTACTCCTCTGCTACCATAAAATGATCTCTTCTACCGTATTTCTGCCTTGGGGACAGATGACCATGGACTGAATGCCCCCCAAAAGTGAAACCCTTCCCTTCCATTAGCTGTGGAAACCAGGTGCTGTGTCCAGGAACTGGAAGACCACTAACACAGAACTCTAATGTGCTACCATTACTCACTCTCCACAATGTCTCCCTTCCTCAAGTTACAGCTTGTACGTCCTTGGTTTCCTGCTTTCTCCGGTCACCTACTTCTGACTGCACATTAGTCCTAGACCTTCAACCCCTGGCCCAGTAACACTCACCCCTTTCTATATTTTTCAGGAGTGTTTGGTTACCTTTTCCTATGTTCCACATTCTGTCTCCAACCATCTTAATATCACACATTCCTATTTTCCCTAAATCAAAAATCAGCAATCTTTAATATGGGGGAAGAATCTTCATTCATATCAATTCTCCTATATATCCACATCATTGCATTTTTCCATATTTATTGAGTTTCCAGAATGGCCTAGCCATTACCCATTAAAGCTCCCAAAGGGGAAGCTGAGTCATCCAAGACCCACATCATCCCACTCTTAAACACTAAAACTTCTCTTCTGTTTTTTTTTTTTTAAATATATAAATGCACTGACCTCCAGTTGCTTAAACACAGTTTCTGGCATAGGTTGGTCATAGGTTTTCAGCAATTCGATAGTTTGCTTGAGGGGCTCAAACATTTCATTAGTGCTGCTTTGCCGTTCTTTAAGGGCTATGAGGTGTCCCATGATCTCAACCAGTCCTTGGAAATCTCCTTTCTCGACTTTCTTGAGCAAGCCGCTCTCACTCCTTTTTATAAATGCTTCCAGGTCATCCAGGCTGATCAACACAAACAGGACATGAGGAGCCAGTTTCTGTCCCACTCCTTCAAAGGCATATTCACTTATTTCCCTCACAATAATAGTTAGGATTACAGAAAGCTCACAGTGTGCCTGGTCCTCCTTTGGGGCCTCTTCATAGACTATGCCCTGATGCTCATGTGACTTTCTTTACCAGTGGGAAGCTCATGAAAGACCAAGACTGAGACCTGCCTCATGAAAGAGGACTCTCAGGAGACCCGCCACCCAAATGCGACACAGGTCAGCGACCACATAAAAAGTCTAAGTGGGACAACGGCTAACACTGGAGTTAGGTTTGTAGCTTAGTCACTGGTATTACACCAGTATTAACTTGTGAAGTTTGATCATTATGCTACGGCTAGCAGTTGGGGAAACAAGATTTAGCGTTGTTAACAGCTGCGAAAATGAGATTTCGGGGGGAAAGGAACTCTTTGTGCTATTTTTAACTTTTGCTAGGTCTGAAATGATTTTACATTGACAAGTTCAAAATTAAGAAAATTTCTTAAATGCTCTGGCTGGTAAAGTTACACATATTTGGGTTTGACTTTGACACTTACTGAATATACGACCATGTCCACGTCATTCAATTTATGGTCTATAGGATCAGAGGAAGCATTTGTATTGCACTAGTCTGAGAGGTAGATGAGATTTATTCTTTAATTAAATATGTATTGAGCATCTATTATGAGTATTTGAATGCTTCCAGGTCTTGGGGATGGAATGATAAATAAGGTAAACAAAGTCTTTACCCTAGTGAAGCTTACTTTCTGGGGGAAAAGCAAGCAGACAACAAATCAATGAAATAAGTTGCATGGTTTCATACAGGAATGAATGTTTAATGAAAAAATTAGGAAAATGAATAGAGACTAAAGATAAGACCATGGTCAGTAAAGGCTTTACTCTGGAAGTCCTATTGAACAGAAAACTAAAGAAGGCAAAGGTATGAGCCACGGAAAGAGGTGCGAGAGGAGAAATTTGGGTAGAAGCACTAGCACAAACAAAGGTTCTGTGGTTAAATTAAATTTGGTTTGTTTGAGCAAAGGATAAAAGTAAGGGTGGCGGAAGTCTAAAGAAAATGGGAAAAAGCATGGAGAGAGAGGAGTTAGACTGCTAATGAGGGACTAGGTACCACAGGACCCTATTCAGTCTTTTTTTTTTTTTTCTTTTAATCATGAGACAAATTCTCAGTAAGTTGCTAAGTTCCAGGCTGGGCTCAATTTAAATACCCTCCTGACTCAGCCTTCACAGTGATGGGATTACAGCTGTGTATTACCATGCCTGACTGAGAGCAATACTTAGCAGGAAGTGGCCCCAGTGGTGGTTTCATTTTGTTTTGTTTTGTTTTGTTGGAGATGTAGAGAAGGGTCTCAAACACTGTAGGTTTGTGATGATGAATGGTCACTAGCGATCTAAAGGCAAGATTCATTAGGCAATTGCATGTAAATCTGGAGATCCTAGAAAACGGAGCTTAAAATATAGATTTGGTTGCCAATAGCATGCAAATGTTTTAACTCTACCTGTGTAGTGCTGGAGAAGCCCAGGGCTTCGGGCACGCTAGCTGTATGCTCTAGCACTGAGCTGCACCATCAGCTCCACAGATGCTTCTGAAATTATCTGGAAAGCGCATGTCAATACAGAAGAAAGCCCAGCATTGAGGCTTCAGGAATTTTAGTATTTTGAGGGTTAGGAGCAAAAAGGAGCCCAGCAAAAGAGATCAAGAAGGCAGAGCTAGTGAGATGGAAGGAAAAGAAGGAAAGCGAGGAATTCTGAAGGGCACCTGAAGATTCTGTTTGGGAAAGAGGGAGGGTTAGCTGAGACAAACCCTGCTGAGATCATCAATTATCAATTATAATTACCACTGGATTCGATCACATGAAAATTCCTGGTGGTTTGGACCAGCATGGTTTCAGTGTAGTAGTAGTATAGTAAAGGCTGAATGGAAAGTAAGTTAGACAAAGGGCTTCTGTTTCTCACTGCATGGCATACATGGTAACACAAATGACTCTTCTGGTAAAAACTGAAATACTTAAGCAAATATGTCAAAATCAATTAAAAATGTATCAGGAAGGTAGCGTGAAGTTAAGGACTGTCCAGGGGCTGAAAATGTAATGAAAACAAAAAAGCACAGAGAATATGCAAGATCTGAAAGCTGCATTCACATCATAGTTTTTATTTTTATTATTTTATCAACTGTAGAGAACAGGACCCACTCAGGGTGGGTTGCCTGTGACACTGGGAAACAATTTGGTAAAAAAAAAAAAAAAAAAGAAAAGAAAGAAAAGAAATAAATGTGCTGGGGAGAGACAGCAGCCTGGCAACTTGACTGCTTGGATTTCGGCAGGGATCACAGCAGGCAGGGACCAAGGGTGCCAGGGTTTGGCAGAGCCCTGGGCAACTGGCAAAACCAATGCAAAGCTTTCCTGGAAAACAGCAACCAACTAGAATCCAGTCCTCACAGGATTCCTGACAGACAAAATTTCAGAGAATATGATTTTACAATAAAAACCATAAAATACACCAGGAAAGAAGTTACCATAAGCAGAACAAATGAAATTAAAACTGAAGATTTCAGATAGAGGAATTCAGACATAGAATACAAATTGGCAAGATGTAATGTGTTTTAAAGATACAAGTTTTTAAGTACCTTGTTTCATTGCGTCTGTCCCACATAGTAAGAGAAAGTAGCTTCTCTACAGTTTCTTGGACATAAGTTCAAGACTAAGAAAAACTTCTTTCTCATAAGCAGAAATGTTTTCTTCAAGAAATGGTCTTCAGAACGTACATAACATTCATACTGTCTCAGTAGGTCATTGTCCCTGTCCCTGACCTAACCGGCCCTTTATGTTTGGAGCATGTATTCGGGAGATTTTGGACATTCTCCAAATATACTCCGAATCTGTGATGATGTGTAGATTGTTCAACTGAAGAACAGATTTGAAAAAGTGATGAAATTTACTGTTGTGGGTAACAATTACTTTGTGAGATGAAGCATAGGAAAAAGATAGGACATATAAAAAGCTTTTTCATATGTCTTACAGCATTGCAACAAGAAACACACTGTGCTAGATTAATGGGCATTTCTAGGAGAACAAAGCTACTAATTCTTGTAGGCCTTTATGTCACTTAAATAGATGATACAAAAAATCTATTTTTAAGTTGACAAATCAAAAATTGTCTTGAATTCAACACAGGAAAGACAGAAAAATGGTTTAAACATTTAAACATGCTTAAATAAGAGGTTCAATATGTCAGTGAAAAGGACAGTATAAATGTAAGCAAGAAACATCTGAAAACAACCAAGTAGATAATGGAAAATGGAAAATAAAATTTTAATTTCAATGCATGGATTAAACTGGAGATTTAGACAAAGCTGAAGAAAGAATTAGACTGGTTCTTGGTAGAAGTGGAGGAGGCACTGTTGAAATTACACTGCAGAAAGGAAAAGACAAGGAAATTCAAAGACCTAGGGGACAGTAAAAATAATTTCACATAAGTGTCGTAAGAGCTCTGGAAAAACACAACAGAAATGATGGGAGAGAAGAAATAGTGAGGAAAGTCTGGTAGGATTTTCTTGAACCACTGAAAGGCAATAAATGCAACTTCAGGAAAACCCAACGCATTCCAGGTACAAACTCTCCATGAAGAAACCCTCACATAGATGCTTCAGTGTGAAACTGCACTAGCAGAGGAAAAAAAATATATAATATTAAACTTTGTTTCAGAGCATAGATATATTTTTAATTATACAGAAATAAATAAAGCAGAAAAGCTAGACAACTAGCTGACCATTCACCAGCAAAAATGGAAGCTAGAGCACTGCAGAATAATTTTTTCAATAATCAAAGAAATGTCATGTTTTCTTAAAAATTTCTTCCACAAAACCACTTATTTCAAGCACAAGGGCAAAAATAAATACCCTTTCGAAAAAGAAATAATGAGAGGGCTCTGTTAGTAGAAGCTTGCAAAGGGAATTTCTAATGGGTGCACCCCAGTAACGGGCCTTCCTGTCATGCACAAAGATGGAATGGAAAAATAAGGTGGAGAAATGATGGTGAATCTCAGTAAATATTAAGCAAATGGAGGAGCTGAGAATGTAGCTCATGGGTAGAGTGCTTGCCTAGCATGCATGAGCCCCTGGACCCCATTCTCAGCACTGAAAAACAATTTAGATGCATACATTTTTAAAATAAAATAGAATTTTGAGAGTTTAAATAAGTAATGGAGAGCAATCTATGCTACTAGGAATGAAAGGATATCATTTTTAGGGTGAACAATACAGATGGAGCTACTCTTGCACAGGTTTTAAGAAGAGTACAATCATTGAAGGAGATTTTATTTTTTAATTTTAGGATACTTATTAAGGCAGCTGTTATAAATATTAGAACAAAACCACATACATATTTTACAGACTAGCAATGTGACAAGATGGAATAGGGACAAGAAAACATTTTAAAAAATCAACCTGAAAGCAGGAAGGAAGAAAAAACAACCACAAGCAGAAAACACAGGATAAAATGGCATATTTAAATTCAAAGTAGTACAGTAAATGCTAATGAACAAAGCCTTCCAGCTGAAGGATAAATATTCTTAAAGTGGCTAAAAATTTTAGTTGTGTACTGATTATAAAAAAAACACAACTCTTAATGTAATCACATAGCAATGGATAAATCTAAAGCACAAAAAGAGATGTACCAAGTAAATGGCACACAAAGGAAAACTGATTTAGCTACATCAATATAAAACAAAACAGACTTCACTTCAAGAAGTATAGCTGGGGATAGAGAAAATGCTTTAATTTTTAACTAAAATGTTTAGTTTTCAGGAAAACATGAAAAGTAAACATCTGTAAACTCATAAAATAACACAACCTTAAAACATGGGAAACCAAAAGTGACAGAATTACAAGGGGAAATCAATGGTGCACTGTCATAGAGGAAGACTTCATACAATTATCTTGGTAATTTGCAAGCAGATTAAGAAATGCCCTAAGAACAGATCTAAACAGAATTAATAAGCTTGATCAAACAGACATGCACACGTTATAGCAGAGTGCATACTCTTCTCAAACATGCAGGGAAAACCAATAAAAACTGAGTATACTATCATGTATAGGAAACAAAGTGCAGCAAATCTCACAATCTTGGTATTACCAGTGTCACACTGTCTGATCATAATGCAATTAATCTAGAAATCAGTAACAGAAATATAACTAGAAAAACCTCACACTTGACAATTTAGAAAGACTCCAAATCATTATACTATTTAAAATATTTAGAACTAGATCATATTAAAACATTACATATTAAAACTGGAGAGATGTAAATAATGCTGTTTGCAGAAGGGAATTTAACTATTAAAATGCTAGTGTTCAAAAAGGTAGAGGGTTCAAATTTAACAAGCAAAGCATCAATCTTAAGTTAACCAAAGAACAGAAAATAAATCCAAGACAGTAGTAAAAGAAAATAATAAATATAAATTTGTATTACTGAAATAAAAATGAATTATAATATACAGAAACAATGAATTGATGAAATAGTTCTTTGTAAATATCTGGCAAGAATAATTAAGAAAAAAGTACAAAAAATTAACTAAAAATGAATAGAAATAAAAAGGGGCATATCAGACACTGCAGAGATTAAACTGGTGAGTGCTTGTTATAAATTTTATGACACAAATTTGATGATTTTCATGAGATGGATATATTTCTAGAAAATATGACATTAAAATGACTTACTAAGGAAAGAAATATTAACATGTTTATAACCATTAAAAAATTACACCTTAAAATCTTCCCACAAAGAAAATTACAAGCTTAAATGTCTCTCTATAAGATTTAAATCAAATTTCTAGGATCAAAGAATTCCAATATTACACCAGCTCTTCCAGAGAACAAACAGGAAGGATTATTTCTTAACTTGTTTTATGAAGCTAGCAAAACCATGAAACCAAAATCAGACAAAAGCAGAAATAAAAAGGAACAGTGGAAGCTAATCTCAATCACAAATGTAGGTCCAGCAATGCTTAGAAAAATGTTTGCAAGCAAAATGAACCAATGGATATATTGGAAACAATAACACACTGTATTGACTCTATCTCAGTAATACTAGATTGGCTTAATATGAGAAATCAAATAATAACGTTCACTACCTTAACATTTCAAGGAAATAGAATTATTTAAAGAAATTAGAAACAGCACTTGATAAATACCTTACACACACTTATGCTTTTAATAAATTAAGAACAGAAGAAAACTTCTTTAATCTGATAAAGTGAATCACAAAAATCTCATCCATTTATTATACTTAGTAGCATAATAAGAAAGGTAAATGTATAATGACTGAGAAGGAAAGGCTCAAAGCCATAAATTAGCAAGCAGATGATGTATATAACAACCCCAAAAGAATACACAGAAAACTTATTAGAATTAGTAAGTTAATTTAGCAAGATTGCTTGACACAAAATTAGTGTACAAAAACCAATTTCATTTCCATCGAAAATATGATTTAAAAATACTTTATACTAGGAACAAGAATACTGAATCATAACAAATACAAGTGAATCGTTTAAAAAATAATGATCACAAGATTTTCATTGACAGAAATAAAAAGGGCCTAAGAGGAAACGTGACATAGTCTTGAAGACGAACATTAAATTCTATAAGGAAGAGAGTTCTCCTCAAATTGATCTATAGTCAGTGTAAATGCAATCAAAATCCCAATAGACTTTTTCTATTATGAACTAATGAATAAAATTTATATTAAAAAGTAATGGTCAAGAATTGACTAGATACTCTTAATGAAGAAATCCAGGACTTGCCCTGCCAGATATCAAGATTTACTACAGAGCTATAATAATTAGGATTTTGTCATTCATGCAGCAGTAGACAAGAGAGTACTCAATGTGAAACAGCATATTCTAGAATGTTCAGAAGAGAATATTGGGCAGTATCGTTAGGATCTCTAGGCAGAATAAAAAGGTTTACTTAATGTGACAAAAAAAGAACAATGTAAGAGAGGTATAGATATACTTTGCTGCCCTGAAATTAAGAATTACTCATCAAAATACTGTTTCCTCAGTATTCAGTACTCCCAGATAGAAAAATATATAGATGCTTCAGGGGTTTGAGCACATCCCCCCATATACGGTAAATCTCTAGATTATTTATAATTACCAATACAATGTAAATGCCATGTAAATTAGTTGTTATACTGTATTGTTTAGGGAATAGTGACAAGAAAAATGTCTGCACATGCTCAGTACAAATGCAATTTTAAAAGATATTATTCAGAGAGAACTAGCAGATCCACCTCCGCCCACTGGCCCCCACCACTGGAAGGCTTCTTCCTGCAGGCAGCCAGTGTGGGCAGAGAGAGCCAGACAGATCTGCCTCCACCTGCCAGGTGCCACCACTGGAGGGCTCCTTCCTGTGGGCAGCCAGTGCAGGCAGAGAGAGCCGGCAGATCCGCCTACATCTGCTGGGCACCACCACTGGAAGGCTCCTTCTTGTGGATGGCCAGCAGGAGCAAGGACATGCAGACAGGTAAGCCCCATGCACCTGTAGACCACCATTGGAGGCCACCTTGGTTCCTTCGGGCAGCCATCACCCACCAGGAGAATCAGACAAACACACCCCTGTGTGCCTGCCACCACCTTGGGAGTCCCAGTGTAGACACACAGGCTGAGAGGAGCAGCCCCACCTCCACGCACTCCTGACCATCAGGAAAGCCCCAGGTCTGCACAGGTCTGGAGAAGCCTGCTCCACACCCTGCTACCTCCCTGTAAATCTGGGGTCAGAGGACTCCAGATGCCTGTCCCATTCCCCTACACCACTGAGGGGCAGCCAACGTCCACCTGAATCCTTAGGGGACACAATCAACCCATAGCCAAACCACAGAAAGGAGACAGGTCCTTGAGTAGATAAAGGAGATTGGATTTTCAAAGGCAGGGAGAGCTCATACACTGCCAGGTGAGGTAGCTGGGGATCGCTCCTTGCAGGGCTGTCCAACCCTGAAAGTATACTTTTCATATGCAAATCAACAAACTCAGAGCCCAGCCATCTCCTGGACTGCTGGCCTCGCCATTTCAAAATAATAGCATAACTTATATTTAAACATCTGCCTTGAATTCTTGATTGCCAGCTCTACCAAGAGAGGCCCAAAGCAGCCGTCCACTGCAACGGCGCTTCATCTGGGTGCGTCTGTCACTGTCCTACTGCCCACCAATACTTCCTCATCTTGCCTCTGGGCTCCTCAGTGAGCCACAAAGCTTTCATGCATCTGAAACACTGGCTGCTGCTCCTTAAAGAACACCTGAGAAGATCTCTTCAAAACATTTCTGCGGGACTATCCTGAGGTTTTCTAAAGTGGTGGACATCGCTGTTGCAAAGACTCTTGAAGTCGAAGACAGACAAAGGCTGGATTTTGTTATTTCCTTTCTGCTCATGGTTCTACATTACAGAACAACTAGCAAGACCAGCACCAAAATAAGGAGGGGGGTCAACTTGTTTTCCTGCCATGTCAGGAAATCTTGAACAGAAAGAGCTACGATTGTTCTACCTGAGAAGTCTGAGTGCGGTGCACATCAAGATTCTGACTGCGGAAGACCTTTGGAGACAAGGATGAGGTAGAGAGGCCAGGGGACTGCTGGCTGACTGACCAGTCACTCAGGGGACGCTGCTCTGGTAGAAAGCACAGAGCTGAACTGCATGATCTAGGCTCCCCGAGGGCAAGGCAACTTCAAACTCAGTCTGTAGTATGAATGGAAGGACACAGACAGGCATCACAGAGTTGGGGCTTTTGCTGACTCCACCAGGGCTTAGCTGGACCATCTGAAGCAAGGAGTAAGTGGTCAAAATAAATCTAAGTGGTCCACGAGGCCCCCTCTGCCTAACAGGCTTAAAGGAATTTCACAGGGAGAGTCACGAAGGAAGGTTGGAACTGTGATTATTATCGTGGACATTATTTACCACTTCCTGGGTGTCCTTCACCCACCGGGCACCAAGTGGAAAATAAAACAGAGACTTCAGTGAACAAAGGAAAGGGCGGGATTGAAGTTACCCTGGGGTGGAACCTCCAACCAGCTGTTTTATTTTTTAATTTAGCCAAGAAGCCCATTGGGAAGATAGGAAGATGCTCACAAACATGGTCTCACAGGCAGCCTGGGCTTCTGGAAGGAAGCTAGGACGGCCTTTACCTGTTAGTGACATAGTCAACGAGATGCTGTTTAAACACGAGGCTCCACTTCTTAATTATGTTCATCAGAGACGCCTTAAAGGGCCGCACATCGATTTTCACCCAGCCATCAAACACCTTGGTGGGCTCCAGTCTGCACACCTCTCCATAGAGCTTCTCGTAAGAGTCAATCTGAGCTTTGAACTGATGTAGGCGGGGTGGACTCTCTGGGATGCCATCTTCCGCATGAGCTTCCGTCTCCTCGGCTGTGAGGATATGGCCATACAGCAGAAACTGACCCAGAGTCTCCTTACGGTCCTCCACATAGAGGTAGGAGAACTGGCTGAGGGTGTCCCGATAGCCACAGCACAGGGTCATCATGCTCTGGGCCCTCTGCAGCAGTGAGTCCCGCATGCTTGCCAAGTGGTCCATGCCCTCCAGTGCGACCTGGAGAAGTGAGAGGACACCAGGGGGAGGTCATACCAGGGCTTGGTAGGAGGCTCCAGGTGCGGCTGGAAGGCAGATGGCCGCGGATCCAGTACCTGATAGTGAGGAAAGCCACGCTGCGAGGAGAGCCGTGGCACCAGAGACGATATACCGAAAACGTGTGCGATGAGATTCTTGACGATGTCGTAGAAGCCCCCTTTTGCTCCAGACTCCAGAGAAGGATGGAAAACCAATTCCGGGACGGCGAGGCTGAGCTGTGCTTCAAACACTGGAGTGAGTCCCACCTTGTACTCTGGAAAACACACCAACAGAACAACAGTGAAGGGGAGAAATGGGCAAAGCAAGGACTGCTTTAAAATAACCCCGGGTGTTTCTCCAGAGTATAGAAAAACTGGAAAAGGAAACTTTTCAGGGGAAGGTGAGAGGGAGAGTCTTGTAGAGTTCTCACTGTGGAGCCGCCGATATTTTGGATAAGCCAGTTTCTGCACTAGGCTTTCTTGGGCATTGCAGCACATTGACTGTCCTTGGTCTCCTGGCACAATTCCCAAAAACCAGGGGATGCAAGCCAGTCCCCTTCCACACTCTCAAATGCCTCCTGGGAGCAGAGCCTCTTCTTGAGAAGAGGCTGATTTTTCAGAGCCAGTTTTTTAGGAGCAGACCATTTCTTCCTGGGTCACTCTGTTCTACCGGCGATCACGAAACTGTCATGGGAAACTTGCCAATGGTAGTATAAGTGTGAAAAACAAAGACGAATTACAACCCTGCCCTTTTTGCTTCCTTTCTGAAAATACAGAACTTATTTTAATTCTGTAGTCCTGTGGTGATAAAAATTTTAAAAACAGCATAAATAATTCACAAATTCCTGATTACTTG
This sequence comes from Hydrochoerus hydrochaeris, assembly GCA_004027455.1. Classification (NCBI taxonomy): domain Eukaryota; kingdom Metazoa; phylum Chordata; class Mammalia; order Rodentia; family Hydrochaeridae; genus Hydrochoerus; species Hydrochoerus hydrochaeris. The sequence continues at coordinate 15,912 of PVLA01004594.1, forward strand.
CTAGACTAACTTGCCTTGCTAAATTTAAATCAAAATACAACATGGAGCGCCAGTGTTCCAAGTAGAAGATTAAAGCTTAAGTTTGTACCAGTACCCACTTATATTCATGTATCCTTGATTGTAGAAATATTTAGGAGCCCATTGTGGACTGGCTGTCATGAGCAGAGGGAGACTATTCACTGAAATCCACTGTCCTCTTCATCTCTAGAAATAGGGTGGTTTTTTGTTTCCTTGTTTTTTGTACCAGGAATTGAATTCAGGACTTCACACTTGCCAGACAGGCATTGGGCCACTGAGCTATATGCCTGGCCCTAGAAATAGGAGCATGTGTCCAAATTTCTCAGCTTAACGTGCTGTTACATGTGGCAATGTGATTTCCTCACCGGTGGAACATGAGAACCAGTAATGGTGCCATTTCTTGGTTGGGACCCTTGAGGCAAAAGAGATTTTCTACATAGTCAACCCCTCTCCCAAGACAAGAGCTTGAATAGGGTCATAGCCTGCTCAACACAGAAAAGGACAAAGCCTTAGAGACTGGGGAGCAGCACTTTCTAGCCTACTTAGGGGATACAACTGTCTTTCAAGCTATATTATTGATGGAGCATTTTTTGTTTGTTTGTTTTTTGTTTTACTACAGATTAGTCATTCACTCTAAAACTGTGAGATCCTTAAAGACCTTTAAAACTAGGGCTTTGCCTTTAAAATTGTAGGAATCCACGATGAATTTGTATTATAGGACTTCTTATCCCATGTGTATTTTACCTCAGGGAATAAAAGTTTGCCAATAACAAATTACACAAATATCAAATAGTTTTCAAAAACTAACTGTAATATTAAGTGTTTTACCATTTGATCATTCCTTACTTGAAATGGTTAGGAACGGAAATATTTCACATTTTGGATTTTTTTGGAGTTTGTAATAATGACATAGACTTTAGTGATTGAGCACCACTAACTCGAAATGGAGAAATCTAAAATGCTCTGAATTGCAAAACTTTGGAAGTTTAAAAACAGGGTTTCAGGGCATTTTGAAATTCAACTTTTCAAATTAGGGACGTTCGATGTACATATGTACTTACGATGTAATGTGCATGGCTATCAATGCTGTATATTTATAAGCTAATAATTAGTTATAAGCTAATAGACTATTAAGGAGCTCCACAACTTGTCTGTATTAGCCAAAGGCTGCCGAGGCAAGGCGCATGCAGCTTGCCGGCCCAGCGTGGAAGAGCCCTCTTCACTGATTGTGCCACTCCCTGCTCTGCCGTCACTCCCCTCCTGGGTCTTGTCTTCAATTTAATTGACTTTTACATTTTGGCTTCTACTATGGGCTTCACTCTCTTAGAGCCTGATCTGTCCACTTGAGTTTCCAAGAGTCAGAAATCTTTTCTCTGTGTAAAATTCAGAAACTGAATACTTTTGCTGGTTTGCTGTGTATCGTTCACAAACTGTCTACAGTTTTTTGGGAAAAATATCACAGCACACTCAATTGCATTTCTCTTCAGTACAGCAGATGCTACTGAGGTTAGCTTTCCAGTAATAACCCACACTCATAATCAACTAAGTACCGGTGTTTTCCAGGAGGTATTTGAGTGAGCACTCAATAGCGAGAAATAATCCGTTCTGCACCATGTCATCTATATAGTCAATATAATTCTGCCAGATGCTGGAGGCTGGGTCTGCTGAAAACAGACCCAGGTTTTCCTACAAGAAAAGAAGAAACGACATTAGTCATGTTGAATAGAATGGAAGAACGGGTGTCAATGTTATTAATAAGAATGGAATAAATACAGAGAAAAACACTCATGGGAAGAATTTACTACTATGGATCTATTGCATCTAACTGTTAGGTATAACCACAGACTAAAAGGAATGTAAAATTAGTTCCTGATGGAAATATGGGGTCCTATTCCATCCCTGTGAGAGGAGGACTGGGCCATGCTACCTTGTTGGAAGGAGTACTAATGTATGCAATGTACGTGCACTCGGCAAACGCTGACTGATATTCTGTAGAGGAAGCCACATTACAGCAGATGGCAGGGTGGGCAGAGAAAGGAAGAATAAGAACAAGGGGTATTATGACTCAGGGTTCCTGAGAAATTTAAGGTTCAGAGGAACAAAGCATTACCTAGATCATCCTCAGAAAGAAACTGAAGTGTTTTACGATAAGCATTTGATGGCAACCAAGTGTTTGTCATATTGAGTGATTTACAAAAACACAGATAATCAAATCTCTTGCCTCCATCTTTCCTCCATCTCTCTTTTCTCTCTGTCTCATCCTCTCTCCCTCTCTGTCTTTTTTTTTTCTCTCCTCACTTTCTTTTTCACACCCTACAGCTCCTGACCTGGAGGATACTTAGTATTACCGTAGTAATGAGGTTTGGACTTCAAGGAGGACCCCAAATATTCAGCAGCAGCAAGTACGAACATCTGATTTACTTTTCATCATGTTCATTACTCAGACTTTTTTACAGCAGCGCCCCAATTATCTGATAGCTTCAGAAAAGGCAGTAACTAGTTTATAGAAATAACTTTCCTAGATAACTCGTGCTTGTCCCTTTAGGAAACATTATCTTATAAATCTTCCTGGATTTGAACAATCTCATGATGCTGCTTTTAGGCTGCATGATTTTCAGGTTTCTAAGATGCGTTACTAACACTTTTTCTTTCTAAGCAGATTTAAGATTTTCTTAATGACTTAAAACTCCACCATCATTATAATCATATAGTAATCATGCAGACTTGCTCATGACTAGAAAGATGTGTGTGTCTATTTGCTTCTGTATTAAATAACTTAGTTTTTATGACTGCTCTATCTCCTTCCAGTTGTGACACTGTCAGTATAGCCGTCTCTGTCTTTTATCTTTGTTCACTAGTTCAAATCTACAGTGATCTAAAGAATAACCACTATGAAATAAGAAGAAATAGTTCTCATGGCTTTATACAAAACGTTAAGAACGAGATTGTACTTACCCTTCTGCCACAAGCAACTAGAGTACTGGATCTATTACAAGAAATAATTGGTTTGGGTAATTGAATAACAGGGATGTACAAGCATGTGATTCGTGAAGGAAGGGAACTATTCAAGATGAATTTCAAAACCAGGCGGCTTTCTACATGAATGCACGTTCCAAGCCGCGGAAAATGGAGTTTAGTTAAAGCCTCTCTCATGACGGGGAAGACAGGAGCTGGAGCTGGGTCCTCTCCAGTCTTTTACTGAATATTATTTGCATATGTCTAGGGCAAGACTAGATGAGCTGTATGACAACAGCCTCAGGGTTGCTAAGCTAAACGAAGTTAGCTAGATGCCAAAACACTGGGAGACGGTAAGAGTTTTGGGGGGAATGAAGAGACCTTGCAGGTCACCAGGAACTCAGGTCAGAAGCCTAACTTCAGCAGGAGAGCCTCACAATCCCCTGGCAAGTGCCCTTGACCTTCCCCCAGAGATCTTACAAGTGGGCTTCAGGAGGAGCAAGACAATCTCCCAGGAAGTTCACTGCATGACAAAAAAACCCTCAGACTCTTTACGGGAAACTACACACATAGTCTCAAGCGGCATCCGACATCCTAGCACGTGACTAAGAATTGCTAGATATCAGAGAGAGAGAAAAATGGAACTTTAGTCCAAAGGCCAAACTGTCAATGGAAATAAATTCAGACAAACATCTAGTTCGGTCTCTGATTTCATAGCTGTCGTACCAACACGACGGGGCCTACCTGTTAGACTTATTTTCTGTGAAAGATTAACAAACTTCTGTCTCATTAAAAAAAAAAAATCAGAAAATAACAGATTTTGGAATTATAAGGCAAGAATACCATATTTGTAAAAAAGAACAAACAAACAAACAAGAAAAAGAAATCCTCAAATCTAACAAAAAAACAAAGCAAAGCAAAGCAAAGCCAAACCAAACCAAAACAAAACAAAAACAAAAACCCCAATAGATCCAAAAGCTTACAAACTCCAAGTAAGATGAATACAATGAAAACTTACCTAGGCACTTCATAGCTATTCTGGAAAAAGTATCAAAGACTAAAGGTCTATTAAAAGCAACCCAAGAGAAGGCAATGCATCCTATACAAAGAAATACACGTGCAGCTATGGCTAGCTTCTCATGAGAAACACCGGAGGCTTAAAGTCAATGGAACAGCTTGTGAACGGAAACCAAAATTACATAGAGTTATAGTTCCAGTGAAACTTTACGTTAAAAACAAAAGCTAAATGATGACATTTCACATAAAAACTAAGAGAACATGTCATCAGCAAGACAGAGTTTTAAGAAGTAATAAAGAAATTTCTTCAGACTTAAGAGGAATGACCTAAGATGGAATTCAGGTCCACAGAAAGGACTAAGCAAGTGTGAAAATGGTGAACATGTGGGTGAATATAAAATACTATAAGTAAATAGAGTTCACCAAAAAAAAAAAAAAAAGTTATAGAAAAATCTGTACAAGGTGTGTGTTTTTTCTGTTTCTCACTTGCAGCCTTTTATCCATAGAGGACCCCACAGGATGTTGTATATTGCAGATAGCTTCCTCTATGGCTGGCCCTTTGGGGAAAAATTGAAAGGGCACACGCAGAAATCTCAGGGGAAACTCTGACCAGCGTTACTCAAGAAGTGACACCTCTTATCAGAGAAGAGGCCAAAGGTAACTTGTATTAATTTCATGATGTCTCAATACATTTAGTATTAAAATGTCTATAGATGTTTTTCTTTTCCTGAAATGTGTATACATTTTGGTGGACTCTATTTCTTCTTAAAAATTTAATGCAAAAGATAAACTAATGCTGTACCGTGGGATTCAATATACAGTAAAATAATGGATAATGTTAATGTATATAATATATCAATTTATATTATATATATATATACATACCACATAATAATGGTACAAAAGATGGATTAAGGGGATAAACTGAACTAGTTTTGCAAGGTTCCTATACTTCACAAGAGAACTCTAAGTAATTGTGATAAGGTCGAGATGCATCTTAAACCTAGAACAACCACTACAATTGTAATGCAGCGAGGCAAAGGTAAAATGTCAACTGAGAAATTAAAATAGATTACCAAAAAATATAAATATTTCAACAAGAAGGTAGGAACAGCACTACTGAGGAACCAGGAAACAAAAACAAAAAACAAAGCCACAAAAAGCAAAAAGAAGCAAATGAAAAATAGGGAGTAAAATGGTGTAATTAAATCCTATCATACCAATGTTTATTTTTAGTGTAAATAGTCTAAACATTCCAGTTACAACAGATTTGTTAAGATTCAGAAAAGTAAATCTTTATTGTATGCTAATTATAAAGAGAAGAAATTTGAATACAAAGAAACAAACGGGTTGAATGTAAGATAGCAAGTATGGACAATGCAAAACTAGCAAGGAATAATAAATCAGGAGAGAAAGGTTGTATTACTAGAAAATACAGACTTTGAGACCAGGGAGTATTATGAGAACTAAAAAGGAAATTTCACAGTGATGTAATAAATAATTCAATTTATAGTAGCACTATAAAACAATAATAAATTTAACAAAAAATGTGTAAGACATCTATGCTAAAACTTATAAAATGTTGTAAAGAAAGATTACAGAGACCAAACTAAGTGAACAGACATGGCGCATTCACGGATGGTCACATTTAATAGTATTAAGAATTTCACTTTCTCCAAATTAATATATAGGTTTAACATATTCCCAATCAAAACCATACCTATTTTTTTCTAGAAATTGATAAATTGGATATATGGCCAGAGGGGTTAAAAAATACATCACATTGAGGATTTGAAAGGCAAAATTTATCCTTCATTGGTAAAATTTGACCAGGCACAGTGGTGCATGCCTATAATCCCAGCACTTGGAAAACTGAGCCAGGAGGATTGCTGTGATTTCAAGGCCAACTGTGAACTCACATAAGACCCTCTCTTAAAAAATTTGGACAATTATCTCCTTCACTTAACTGTGGTTACCATTGGTGTCTTAGGCCTGACATTTTATTGTACTTCACATCACAGATAATCTATATAAAACATTCCTGATTTCTGGCATTAGCGAACAGGTCAGACCCCGCCCTGGCTACTCCTGCCAAATAGAACTGGTGGTCATTTATACCCTTTCCAGTTGTTTACAAGGAAGCTTTGGTCTTCATGATGGGTCATGAAGTTGGTCTAACCAATGCTGGGCAGAAGCTTTACTCCATGAAATTTTTCTTTTCCTTATGAAATGTAGTTAGGTGCATGGTTCTTGTTCACCTCTCTAGGCTCTATGCTAGAGGACCACGCAGGTTGTGTGGGAGATTTGGGGATGCAGTGGTTAGTGAAGTGTCTCATTTATGATTCTACCCTTTGTATCTCCTTCTAACCCTTGTGGTTAGGTGTGAGATTTAAGTCATGTGATAACTAAATTGTGTTAATTTTGACACAATGATATTGCAATGTAATTTCTCCTTTCTCTTATCCCATTAACTTTAGTTCTTTTGCTATCATTCTTGGCTGCACAAAATAGAGCATCTATGGACTGTTTTATTAATTTTCAGATGCTTTTTTGTACCCAAACATACTTCCTGGCTCTTTTTCTATATTCCTAGTACAGGTATCGAACAGACTGGTTATTACCTGAACAAGGGCATGAATTTTAAGGCCAGATTCCTTGATGAGACTGTAATATTTCTCAATTCGATCATGTTGGTCATCCAAAGAGAGAAGGCATTCCTTTTTCCCATCTTTTCTTTTAAATATTGGAGTCACCCATGATTTCATGATGTTCTGAATCTCTTCTACATTGTCTTTAGTTTTCTGAATTCTTTGTTCAAGATCATGAATGCCATTGGTGATTTGAATCACATAATCCCAAATTCCTGCTCCCATAAAGAAATATGATTAATTGAAATATTTCATAAGGGATACCTGAAGATGTAGGAATTTAATGCTTGTAGATTTTATGAGACTTTTCCACATAGGTTCCTTCATTATCATCGAAACGATTTCATTGCTAGTTGTATTAACAAGCCAGCCACTACCATAATCCTGACTACAGTGGATTAAAATGAGAATTATAGAGAAACAAAAGAGGTCATGCTCACAAACCAATCACACAAGAACTAGTACAGCTGCTAGGGAAGGAAATTTTACAGATACCAGTGCAATCTGATGACCTTATATTGATTCATCAATTTTTGGCTCTTTCAAGTTGTTAAATGCTAAGAATGTCATCCCCTCTTGTATACAGAATAAGGTCCTAACTTGTTTAGTAGAACATTCCAGAACTTTCAGGAGTTGACTATGACTTTCTTTTCAAACTTTCACTCTTTTGAAGACTCTTCCTTGACTTAATCGACCTCCCCTGTAACTCTTCCCACTTTATTTTTAACTCCATAATGGCTTCTTATCATGGCTAATCTTGTATAACTCAGGTTATGCACACCTCTGTTTTCTCCACTAAATATGAAATCTTCAAGGGTAGAGATCATGTCCCATGTAACTTGTACCTCATATTCCCCCTAAAGTCTGTCATGTGGTACTTGGCACATGTTAACCAATCAATGAAAGTTCACCAAATTGAATCAGGGGGACACTAGAGAAACAAATGCCTCATTCTCTCCTTTAAAACATTTACAGTCCGGTTAAGAAAACTAAATAACAATGATCACAGAGCAACAGCATGGAGGCCCATTCCGTGCTGGAATACCTGGGCATGTTCTTCAACCTGAGCCACTCAAAATGCAGGTGGCAAAGCTTCTTAAATCTTCCCATCAATTCCCAAGAAAAGAAAGAAGGGGAGTTCTAACTCTGCTGGCTTATCATAAGGTATGTGTGTGAGGGGAAGACAGCTTTATATTTCTAACCCAAATCAGATTATCAGGAAATAATTTGAGATTCTATGACTTCATTAGACGCTTGAGCCCCAGGGTCACTTTCTGACCGCAGGTGGTGCCCCGTTACCTTCTGTTTTCCAGTTCAGAGTCTCCTCTGCAGCTCTCAGCTGGAGATCGATATTTCTCAGCTCTCCCTCCACTAACGAGAATTCCACCTCTAGCAGGGTTGTCATGACCTTGTTGTACCAATTTGCCATTAGATCCAAGTTGGTCACAAGCTGCCGATAGAATTCCCTGGAGGATAACAGGGCTGCTGCTGTCTCAGGGATGCGCTTCAAGTCTCTCGGCTCCAGATAGTGCATTTCTTTGAGCACTGAAGTCAGCTGGAGGACAAAATTGACACAAGTGCCTCTCGTTCAGGGATGGTGAGAAAACTACGACATCCATCAAGACCTGGAGAGTTTCCCTGGGGCCAAAGACCTTCTGGGCCTCTCCTTAACCTCTGCTCCTATCAGTTTCTTAAATCCAGTCTCCGAGAAAGAAAATCAAGTAGTAGGCAGAAAGAAAATGACTCAAAAAGCAGCAAGACGGCTGCGGATTTAGCTCAGTGGCATAAGCGCCTGCCTGGCAAGTGCAAGGTCATGAGTTCAATCCCTGGTACCACAAAAAAAAAAAAAAAAAAAAAAAAAAAAAAAAAAAAAAAAGGCAGCAAGATAGTATATCTTTATAAATCATAAAACAGGAGCCAGAAAAGGAACTCCTAAGAAAGGAGACATCAGGGGGGCAGTGGAAGGCTATGCCCTCTGCATGCTGGGGCATGGGGGTGCCGCCCCCAGCTCTCACTCCAGTGGGTCTGGGCCAGTTCTCCACTGCTGGTGGGCCACTCCTACTAAGGATTAAGACAAATCTAACTTATTACTTATTGAGAATGGATACAGAAATAACTAGGAATGTTTGTTGCAATTACTTCCAATAGCTAAGGATGTTTTGTCCAATTTAAGAGGTCATGAATTATAAGAATCATTATTAGTTTATGACCAACTACAGAAGACAAAGTACGGTCTATTAAATGGTAACTAAATGCCAAATTTAAAGATGTAAATATGTTTAAAAAACAGTTCATCTGGAACCAATGAAACACAGACTGATGAATCTGGAACTGAATTTAAACACTCAACAATAGGGTATTAAGAAATTTAAATCCATAATTTACAAGAATTCAAACATCATTTAACCCATACAATTCTTGCCTGTTCCCAGCGAGGTGAATCTCTAATCAGGTTTCTCTACACTGATCAGTGTGTTATTATTAATTATTAGTAGCACTGCTCTAGCCATATTGCTTGAGGATTATATCAGGGTTGATACAGTTATTCCTCCTCACCCCACACTGCAGTATTTATCCCTGTTTCTCCTTTCCCTTCTTTCTCTGTCCTTTCCCTCTGATTCCTCTTTTCATGCTGAGGCTCTGGCTGTCTTGAAGTCAAGAACCAAGTCTTACATACATGTGGTGACATTTCTAAGCATCGAATTGGTACACGTAGGAAGTATTCAGTGTAGGTCTGGAGTGTTTGGCATGAAATGGTCACTGTTAGGTCACCACACCCTCCTCGGCCACCTAATGATGCCTCAGTCAGTAGTGGATGACCTGCACAGCTTGGTGTCACAAGACTGTGTCACCTAGCTGCACTGTCGCTGTTTTATCCCTGAGTCACTATGATATTTGTGTAATGGCAAAACTGCCTGGCAATGCATTTTTCAGAACTTATACCTGCTGGTAAATGACCTATGCCTGCATTTCCTGTTAGACAAAATCAAAACAAACATATCGATCAACAACACATGGACCTGAACAATTTAAGAAAATGTTGTACCTTAGGATTCAAACCCCCAGAGAAATCCAGGTATAAATTCTTTTGAGCAGCTTTTGCATATTCAGAGGAGATGCCTTCCTCTTTAGAACCCCCTAAGGAAGTGACCGCCACCCAGCTGACCTGTGGGTTAAAGTTGACAGTGATCTGCTTTGTCTGAGGGTCACGCAGCAGAAGTGGTTGAGAGAGGTTGTCCTGTGACTTCTCTGATACTGACTGACACCAGTCCTCATAAAGTCTTGTCTCATACCTGCAACAATCAGAGACAATAGCCAATTTACAAATCGCCTCCTAGCTTCTGAACTCCTGGTGGCACTTCAAAGACTGAACAGAAGAAACCGTTAGTAACTGGTCTAGCCAGCCTAGGTCAGACCCTGTGGCTAACCACTGATTTCCAAAGGTGACATCATTTCCAACAAGAGAAAGATTCCATGTGATCTTTTGGGGGATAAAGGAAGCCATGATTAGTCTCAGCAAACACTGCAGAGGTTCCTGGATAATATTTCTCTCACACGCATCTTTATGTAGCTCATAGATATTCATCATTTATTCATTGCACTGACCGAACACATCCATGGGTTGGGCTTGGGGAATAAACCAATGAATAAATGTCTCAGGATAAATGCAGCTAAGCGCAAGGACTATGGGAAAACAGCATCATGATACGAAGTGGCATGTACCACCGTAGAAACTGCATAGGGCATGCGGCATCAAAGGGCAGAGGTGGGAGCCGGGAGCACTGGCTGCAGAATATCAGAGCAGTGGAGACGTGACATTTGACTGAAGGGAGTAGGGTGGGACAATAAGGAGACAACAGCAACCCACTCAAAAGCAGAGGCATTGCTGAAGGGTGACACCGCCTGACTGTGCTGGGAATGGAAAGTCTGAGGCTGAGGGTGGTGAGAGGGAGGCAGAGGGGGTTTTCCTGTCACGCTAAGGACAAAGGTTTCTGGCTGGAAGGGGATGCGGTGATGCTATGGATTTGGCAAAGTGTGGGCCGTCAGCAGCACCAATCAATAGCAAGGGGGACCTTCAGGAAACGCGCAGCACATCAGGCCAGAGAAGACCCAGTCTCCCATGAGGATGCTGGTAGTGAAAACAAACAGGAGGGAATACGTGCGGAGCTATCTTGGAGGTAAAAGGGGTAGAGCATGGCTTACCAGCAGGTACAGGTACCTTCAGCTGATTTACCTAACACAGTGCCTAGCACAGTCAGAATCAGGGTCATCAGAGCCTATCCTATCTCTAGAATCAGGAGAAAAAGCAAATTGCCGAGGGAGAAGTAAGACTACAGGCTGTTTCTAGATCTTGCACTTTCCAAAGATCCACTTGGCTTTCAAGTAAAAACAACTATGAACTAATATAAAATTGTCATTCCTATGCTTTCTCCATAAAGGATGCAGGAGGCACTTTTTAGTCTTTTTTCCTCTCAGTGCAGCACTAACTCTTGCATTCTATTTGGTGAGCAGCTGCTGTGATTTTCCGGGATGTTCATTGCTCATCTGCCCTCTACACCTTTTAGCTCCACAGGGCTCGGACCAGGCTCCTAGCAGAGCTATGCTGGGAAAGCATTAGTGTCTAGAATAGAACTGCTTTCCCTGTAGACATCGTAGAGCAACCTATACTGTGCTCACAAGTACGGAAGTCATAACACAAGACACACGGTGACCTTTCCGAGCTGTTGGGGAACAGCAAAAGGCATTGATGGGGAGGGGTCGGCTTCGGTGGAACGTGGCAGCCAATCCCAGAGCTGCTTACTTTTCCAGCGATGAGAGCATATCTTCATATTGTTGTATCATTCGCTTTCCTTCAGCAGATTCCATGCAACTATGCGTACACGAGAGGGGAAAAAGAAATGGTACATATTCAGAAGAAGTCAAAATAATGATCCGTGGAACAAACTGCAGACTCTAGTAGAGGCTGGAGGCTTCTGGGGCTGGTTTCCAAACGCACCTGAAGGCCTTTGCAGTCTCCTTCAGGCACATCCTCGTCGGCCCACTAGAGGGCGCCTACACCTGCTAAAACTCGGGCAGCCCACAGGAGGGTGGGGTGCTACACCCTTCCCTGCCCCGAGTTAGTCATGTGCAAGGTAAGGGATGGCCCCCCAAAAAACCGAAACACAAAGGAAATCAAAACACTTAAGAAAAAGTCTAGGTGTCATACTTTTCCACATTAAAGAAAAAACTAAGCTCTACATTATACATGTACACATATATAAGTATATATAATTACATATCTATGTACATATATTTGTATATGACAATACATAGATAGATAACTTCTGGTCTTTGAAATTTGTTCAAGGCAAGAGATAGGGGACACTGCTACTGAGATATTCTATGAGGTCCCACCCACCTGTCACCTCCTAATCATGTGCACATGCGATGCTCATACACGCACAGGCACTGAGACGTGTACACTCATGCATGTGGTCTCTCTTTCACGTGTGTGTGTGTGTGTGTGTGTGCGCGCGCGCGCATTGCGCAGAGGCTTCCTCAGGAAGGCCAAGGGTCCCGGTGGAGAGTGAGCAGAATCTGGCCTCAGACTCTGGTACCCACACCTTTTCCCCCTGGTTTTGACATATGTGGCAACATTGGATGAAAGTCCAGCTCTCGGGACAATTGGTGATTGCTTTTTCAGAAACCTTCACATTAACAGTGCGGAGCCTATATTTGTTCTGCTGGCAAAATGAGACAGCTTACTGCATTCGCTCCTTAAATCCACCTGACCGATCGAGTCGTCCCTTAAACCCTCTCTCCTGTCTGCAGAGGAAGCCCTGCACCCCAAGTGGCTGTGTTCCCTTCTGTGGTAAATATGCAGGACTATGATGAAGCAGAGGGAGAAGTAGGAAGTGCACCAGACCGGCTGGTAGGCCGACGCCTAGCTCTCCCTCTCATGCTGTGGGACTTCTCACAACGCACAAATCTCAACTTTTTTGTATTGGGAAGAGATAAAGGCCAGAGAGTTCTCACAAGGAGCATGTGACTGTGTCTTAGTGGGTCTGAGAAGCCACATGAAACAGTAGAGCCAGCCTCTCTGTCACCTCGATTTTACTTCATGGCAAGGAACCCACGTTTTAAATGACTAACAAACATATGTTACAGGGTACAGTACACGTTTGGATTCATCTTGAAAACGAATGAGGATTTTCATGGGACTGTGGGGTTGCCGTAATGTGCCATCCAGATCCCCTCCTTGGACCAGGTTCTCCAATTCCCCCCAAGGGCCCCAAACCCATTTTCACGCTGGTCCGCTGTGCTGGCTGACGATGCAACACAGCTGCTTTCCTCCTTGAGAACAGCATCAGCCAGTGACAGCCACCTTGCTGAAGATTAGGTCACTTTCCAGGAACACCCACAACGCTGGACTGGCTGATGCTGGGGCACGAGGCAGTCAATTAACCGCAGCCTTGGCTATGACTCCCCAGCAGCTCAAGCTCTCCCCACATGGCTTCCCTCTCCCCTCTGTCCCTCGTTGGTGCTTTTCCTGAGAGCATCTCTATCAGTTCCTGCATGTACAGCTCAGCGCTCCTGGTTCCTGGGAACTAGATGTGATAACCAAGCAACCCACATTCCTGAAAGCAGCCCAGGCATCCTTCCCCACCTTCCCATTTCTTCTTCCTTCTTCTGTGTACGAAGAATGAGAACTTCGCTCTTCTCCCAGTCAAACTTTCCATGGCTGGGCACCGCCAGCAAGAACTCTGAGCTGGGAGAGCTGAGACTGAGACGTTTTTTCCAGTTCTCTGTCTCTGACACTTTAAGCAAATAACTCCACCTCTCTACCCTTCATTTCTTCATCAGCAGAATACAGAGCTTGCCTAGCAGGTGTTACACAGGGTCGCACCCTCGGTGACCCTCTCCCAGAGACATGCCTTGTTAGATCGGTGCTGTTTGGAGAAAACCGAATTCTTAAGCACTTCAAAGTTGGATGCCCAACTTTAAAATGCGTATTTAAAGCTTCTCTGCAATATGAAGGAGATGAGGAAACGACTCCCACTGGGGTGGCTTCCCTAATTGGTGACATTCCAGTGGAGAAGTGACAGCCCCCTCAATACCCTATCCTGCCATCTCACACCCTCCTGCTCACACACCTTGCTCTGGGTTTGCTATTTCCCAGCAGACTCAGCAGCCGACAAACGTCCTGCCTGAGGGAGCTCTGCAGACCTCCTCCCAGCAGAACTTGTGATCTCTAACTCAGTTATTCCCAGAAGAGTCCCATGCAGCAGAAGGAATCTGGGGTCCTTTAGGCTTTGTAATGTGCTTGTAGGCTTAGTACTGGGCCTGAGGTTCTCGACAATCCTTCCTAATTACAAAAGCTTGTGATTACAATGGCCCGTTCTAATTCTTGGTTTTCTTTATGTTTCCCAAAGCCAGGTACTTTTAACAAGATCAAGTGTTTTGGAAAAAGGGAGCAGAGAAAGGGTGCTTGTCCCTAGACATTATTCAACACAAAATGTCCCAAACAACTCCTTTTACTCAAACCTTGCAGCTGAGAGGTCTCTAAGTATCCTGGCTTCTAGACTCACCCAGGAAGCAGGCCTATGCTTCCTTATTCTGACCATCAGCAGAGTGATCAGCAGAGTATGCAACCTTCTTGCCAAGAATCAGAGTCACAGCCCAGACCTGTTTCAGTTTCAGTAGGTGACAGGTGAGGCCCAGGCAGCTACAACTGTGAGAAGCTCCCCCAGGGGGTCCACACACTGCCCTTCATGGAACTCTGGCTTCCTCATTGTCTGGCAACTGCAGCAGCAAACACACATGTTGCCTGAGGGAAGACTGTGGGAGACCCCCCCCCCCCCGCTAGAGCAGCAGTCCTAGACTTGGTTTCCCCCAGAAATGAGGCCCATCGTGCAAAAGGGGGTCAGCCTGTGGTCAGTTAAGCCTCAGTGACACAGAAGGACTCAGCCAGGACTTCAATCCAAACGTACTCCTATCTTTCCTGCTTGGCCAATAGCTGTCTAGCCCATTGCCGGAACTGGGAAGAGAAGAAGTTGGTTTTCCTGTGGTAGGCAAGTGACCTGTGGTTCCACACTCAAAGCACCGAGTGACAACAAACCCGACCCTTAGCAGCAAGGTACTCACGGATACGTGATGCGTCTGAAGTTGCTGAAAGGACCCTGGATGCGCTGCCTCAGCTCCTGTGCCCAGCGGAGACCCCCAGCCATGACGGGCATGTTCTTGTGAACCGGCGAGAACCCTGGGTACAGGGCACAACCAGACTGAAGCGAGGCCGTATTAGTTCCCCAGGTCCCTCCTCCCCACAAAGATCTCCTGCCAGTTACTCCAGGATTGCCGCATCCACCTCCAGGCTACAGTCACCCTGGACCCACACTGAGGAATCCCTGGGAGGTCACTGTGCTCTGTGAAAGAAAAAGGAGGAGTGACCCAGGGCAAAGATGTGAGTCTCCTGCTGCACCACTCTAATTTAACTGATCTAGACTCCCCGGTCTCAGGTATTTTTAGAAGCTCTCAACAGTACTCCACATGTACAGTCAGAGTTGAGCAACACTGCCTTAAGCAAACCATTCTCTCCCGCCTCACTTTTCTCATCTGTGAATTGGAAAAAGATCCTCCTCGTTTAATGGACTTTGAAAGATTCTGTAGGAGGCCAACAAGGCTATGATCGAGACACGCCATGTGGATTTTGAAGCCTTTGAATGGAGTTGGTGCCCCTGGGACACGCTTACTGTAGTTCATTCAGTAACTGCGCTGACTATGGTTTTCCAGATTTAGCAAATGTGAGATTTCATGTGAAAAATGGCACATCGGTTTTGGCTTCTCTATTAGAAGAATGGCAGCAGTATGCCTCCACTTCTAACTGGCAACAGGAACCGAAGAGGGGGCATTTCCTTTCCCTCTCCGGAGGCTCCGCCACCCCAATGTCTTGCACTCAGCCCAGGGGACTATGTCCATTACTGGTTCATCCTCCAAGATCAGAAAAATTAATTGGAAGATGATGCCAGTGACTCATTCTTGCATGAACTCCGACTCGTTAAGTGTGGTAGAGACTCTGGTCACAGCGCGAGATGATTCCTGTGATCACGTTACACTGCACAGCAGAAGACAGAGCGTCCTGAGTGGGTCTGATGCTGTCAGGAGAGCTCTTCAGCAGTGGAGCTCCAACTGGAAGAAGTGGTATGTGCCTGTCATCCCAGCACTCAGGAGGCTGAGGAAGGAGGCTCATCACAAGTTTGAAACCAGCATGGGCTACATGGTGAGTTCGAGGCCAATTTAGACAACATAGAAAGACCTTGTCTCAAAAATAATGGTGATGTGGATGTGGAAGCGTAGGAGGTCAGAGATTGGTAGCGGGAAAGGATTCGCACTGCCCTGCTGCCTGAAGATGGAGGTAGCTACAGGATGGTAGGGACTGGTGGGTGTGCGGTAGTTGCTGCAAGGGGCTCCTGGCTGATTACGAGCAAGAACCTGGGGATCTCCCGTCTTCAAATCAAGGAACTGCCAAGAAGAATGAGCTTGGAAGGGGATTTTCTCCCAGAACTTCCAGGAGTAAATCTAGCCTGACTAGTGCTTCAGTCTTAGTGTCATAAACCTGAGTTGAAATCCAGCCACACCGTGGCAGACTTCTGTCTTCCAGAACTGTGTGCTGAAAGGTGGGTAATGTTCTGAACTGCTAAGGCTGTAAACATTTGCCATATTGCCCCCCCCAAATGACTGAGTCTTCAGAACTCTGTGGTTGACTGTAATAAGCCATGAGGATGGTCCCACATAAAGCTGGACCAACACATTTGCTAATAATGACTTTTAATGTCAGTGGAGGCTATGTTTAATCACCTCAAGATGAAATATTTCTTAATACATGGACCTGTTATTCATCTACTTAAAAATCTTTAATAAGTTCCCTTGTACTAATAATGATTTTCAGATTCCCTAATGTGGCAATTTACAATTCCATCCCAAACTCCAGGACTGTCTTGATCTCTCTCTCTCTCTCTCTCTCTCTCCATATTTTGCTTGGGTGGAGGCAGGCCTGCTGGCCACCTGCATTTCCTTTGGAAGCCTTTGTCTCTTCTCCTCCCTCGCTGCAACCCCTTACTTTCAGGGTTCAGCTCAACACCATCTGCTCTATAGACCCAACCTTGAATCATTCAGCACCCGTCCAGCTTGTGTGGTTACCGCTCATAATCTATGAGCGCTCAGTCGTCTGTTAGTATTATTCAACCCATTGCCCAGATCTACCATTAGATGCAAAGCCTACAGACGTGCCTCGCATCTAGTAAGGACTCAAGGAATATCTGTAAAACTGAAACAAACTCGTGTTTGACTTTTAAACAAACAAGATAGTGCATAGAACGCTAATAAAAATGGAGACGTCACACCTCTGCAAGGTGACTCACTGCCCTCTGTCAGGGTCCTGCAGTTCCTCCCCACAGAAGCATAGTTGCTATGGTACTAGAAGGAAGAGGAAACTTCTCAGGCATGTAAAAGTCTACTATGAATTTAAACATGTTAAAGAGTAATCAGTGTGATAACACTGATCAGGGCTCAGTTCATACATTATGCCAAGGTCACAGTTGACCTGGGTGGTCAAGGGCTTTCTGCTCTGGTCAAGCTTGCCCATCTCAATCCCAGATACAGAGAAATCAACAGTTCAGTGAACCCTACCATTGCCCAAGATGGTCTGGAATTTCAAGCAAGAGGGTTGTACTTGTTTTCTTGGAGAACACCACAGATCCATATATGCACATTTAACAGATATAAGAGGGGTGCATTGTACCCTTCTCAGGAACAGAACCACCCCCATCAAAGTCCCCTGGCCACTGAATCTACCAAACTGTGCCTCCTCCTGGACGTGCTGATTGTAGATTATCCTCACGGCATCCAGCTCTTTGTTGAACATTCTGACGAGGACAAGGTATTTATCTGATATATCCCGTGCTACCAATGGTCTTTCAAGGAGGTTTCCTGCTATGTCTAGAAGCTGGAGAAAAAATAAAGAAAAAACTCACAAATGACATCTTTCCAAGGTCACACAAACCCTGTCTCCTGGTTTTTCGGTCCTATGGTCACCAGTGCAGGGGGGAGAAGGTGAAACTGTTATTGCAGAACTGAAGCCATAATTATTAGCATGTGGGTATTTATAATCTTTGCTGATCTCCTTTGCTTCTAAAGGAAAAGGACTCCTGTCTGCCGGATTACTGACCAGCCTCTCTTCTCTTGTAAGAATCTGAATAAAAGGGAAGCTGAAGATGACAGAAAGGCTAAAATGAGTTACATAATAAAGATCTGAAACAGAAGGATGGTAGTGATGGGAAAGAAAAGAAAGAAGCTAAGCGAGCTAAGTATTGGGAGGATTTGGAGGTCAGGAGGTTGGGGGTGGGAGCAGGAGACCTGTCCCCGGGAGCAGCAGCCAGAATGACACTGGCTATCTAGATAATCTGAGAAGGTGACCTGTGCAGAGAAAGCAGCCCTAGCCTTGGGGTGCTGCCCAAAGCAGCCAAAATAAGATACGGAGAGGCTTTAATTACTTTCTCATTCTGAATTGTGTTTCTCTGATTGTGATGCTTCCTTGAGACTAGACCATGTAGGACCTCAGTTACATTTGAGACCAATACGCTGCTTCTAAATTCGTCTTCTGTCCTAACGTTCTGTGTCGTCTACTCCATGCTTCGGGTCAAAGACTGAAGGGATAGCCAGTCGGTGGTTAATCAAACCTGGCTCACAAACTCAGCCACTTCTAAAAAAAGAGTTATTTTAAAATAAAGAGGGATCCATGATGCAAAACATGTGTCCACAGTTTATAATACTTATTCTCTGGCTCTTTGCAGAGAAACACTTGCCAGCCCTTGCTGTAGGTCAGCACATACAACAGATACAATGCCAAGATAACTCTCACATAGCCTAAAGCCGGAAGCTGAGTAGACTTTGTCTGAGACCTCATGTTCAGTGTTACCCCTTTAGCTCATGTTGGGCCATTGCTACTTTTCTTCAGTGCTTTTCAAAGCCTAGAGTAGGGGCAGAAGGAAAACACCAGGAATTGTTTGGTGTAAGGCTCAGAATCTGAGATGGTCCCAGAAGACCTGGGTCTCTAGGCCATGTCATGGGGTATGATCAAGCATAGAAAAGAGTCGGTTTTGGGGAGAAGGTGTTATAGATCAGATATTTCTCAGGTCAGACAGCCTGAAAGGTTTTCTTAATGAATTCAATGCATTCTAATGACTTGACCCAGGTATAGAAAGCTTTCTACTGAAGGATCTAACATCATTTTTTCCTTCCACAAAAATCACCAGATCCCCAGTAGAAATGAATTCCTCCACAGCAGAGGCATAAAAGATTAGGTCTTCCTCCACTGAGTCCCATGGCTCAAATCCTGTTGAGAATGTAGACATGTGAGTTGAAGACCCCTATGGCCAGACTGCACTCTGACTCTTGGACTTTGACATAGACATACTGTGGTTGGAGGCACCCTGCAAGATACACTTCGTGGTGGGAAGATCTTACAGCAGAAATGGGTATCTAGGTTCGGGTAACTGCTCTAGACAGCCTCTAGTCCGTGAATCTGAGTAAGTATTTATTTGCATGAATTTATATTCATTGAAACTTCTGCCTTTGTTGAAGGAAGAAAAAAGGATTTCAGATTCGTGTTGAGAGATGGCTAAAGGAGAAAAGTCAAGCAGGTAGAAGGGACTGGATGGCTGTAGTTTTCCCACAGTTCCCATAAGCTATTGGGGACTTGAGAACAGAAGAGAAAGAATTTGCCTTTACGAGACATCTTTGAGACTCTGGAGACAAAAGGGGCTCCTTCAGAGACCAGGTACCAATTTGGAATAAGCCCTCTCTTGTTCGGCCCACAGCCCTATTCCTCCATAAAATTTCTAGGATTAGCATTTTTAGAACCCAAGGAGATATACTTGGCATAAATGTGGATGTTTTCATGGTGGGAACCATCCAAAGAGGTTGTAAGGCTGCTTCAAACATCTTCCTGGACAGGTAAGTTTCCATGAGAGACTGTAGCATATAGCAGAGATACACGATTTCAAAGATGGAGGAACTTAAGAACAGTTGGAAGATACCTGCTGAAGAGTTCTGGAAATACAGGTACAGAGGGATTCATAGCATGGGTGGGCTAGACATTCCCAATGCAAGAACAGAGTTATAGCTTCTCAGTCTCTCTGGTAGAGTCCCAGTTAGTCATGCCAGTTAATGGCACACAGAATCATTTTATAGACACATGTAAGACTTTTTCTTGGTATTAGTTGAAATGCTTGCAAAAGGCTTACTAGATGTTTTATTAGGTAGGCTATGGAATAGGAGGTGCTCATTAAAAGTCACACACACTTAATGGCTAATGAAACCAGGCACATTTAGGTTACTTAATATTCTAAAAATATCATAAATTGATCGATTCAGGGTTTAAGATTTTTCATAATTGTTCCACAAGTCACTCAGTATCTCTTTGGTCATATATAGTAATTAGAAATTTAACTTCTGATCAAGGAAGCCCATTTCATCTTGAACAGCTTTGAGAGAAATCTCTTTCCTCTATTAAACCAACATTTGCTATTTGCCTTCTTGTAAATTCCTCCTGCCTATAATCCTGGAGGCATTTTAGAATAAACAGATTCATACTTTACAGAAGATTGCAGAAGACATGCTTTACCAAACTTCAGGTCTCACAACTCTCCATTCTCAGTTGTGCAGTTAGTTATTTATGTCCTCATTCATGTATTACCTTCACAGTCCTCCTTTTTGTGTCACTTGATCTAAGCAAAACAAGGTAAAAGCATAAGCTTTATTCTACTCATTAATGCCTGAATCCTGCAATTCACTAGCCAGTGTGGTAGTTGGTGTCTTGTGACTGTGGCAAAATACCTGATCAAATACCCTTAAAGGGAGGAAAGGTTTAGTTTTAATCATGATTTCAGAGGCTTCAGTCTGTAGTGGTTGCCTGGTTTCATTCCCTGGGCCTGTCATGATGCAGAACACCATGGAAGGAAGCTCATGGTAAAGCAAAACATGGCAGCCAGGAAGCAAAGAGAAAAGGAGAGCAGAGGTCCCCACAACCCCCTCATGGACAGGTCGGTGTTCACTTCGCAGCACCTAAGATCCAAAGTCTGAGTCGTGGTAATTGGTTTGAATCAAGCTAGCGGCCCTGTTTAAACAGCCATAGTACTGCAGAGCCGCAGTGTCAAAGATACAGACCACAGGAGACATTCTTACTTTCAAAACTTACCTTGCTGATAGAGGTATAGCACCCCAAAGGAGCATTGCAGGGGAATCTTTTTTCAGAAGAATTTTTACATGCTTTCAGAAAAGTGTGAGTGGTCAGTCGGGGAAGCCCAGCTCTGCACTCTCCCTTTCCCTCATCTTCCTTCTATTCACCAGACAGACAAGAATATTCACAGGAACTAAATAGTTGGGATGTGTCCCTACCATTCTCTGATAAGAGTTGGGGAAGCATTCAACACAGGAGGCTCCTCCCCTACTGGTACAAACCTTAAAAGCATGCTCCAAGTCAGGTGCATCACCAAAGGCTTGGCTAAAGATGGTTCCCAGTCTTCGGTCAAGATCTTCTACTTTTTGGCTAAATCCAGAGATGTCATTTTCAAATTCCTGAGGAGACACCACATTACGCTTGAAGAAAATACGATTGTCTGAAAGCCAATCCCAGGACGGTTTTTACTACCAACTTATACTTGAATCGATCATACCAAAGATTTATTTTAATTCTCTAAAATTCACCACGGTATGACTTAGTTTTTATCCATGTAGAGAGCTACTCTGTTACTGCAGCATTTTTACCGAAAGATGCCAGGCAAAATGACAAAGTGACATGTGAAGTTGGTTTCCTTTCACTCTCCTCTCTGTGGCACTTTCTTCTACTTTCTGAAGCCCTTTTTGTTTCAGTGTCAGCTCACATTACCCTAGAAGCAACAGCCTGGCAGTGGACTACTCCAACTGAGCTTCCTCCCCTACATCAAAACCCCATTCTTTTCAATGTAACTGAATTCATCTAGCCATTACCAGGAAAGTAAGCAAATTAAGTAAATGTGTACTACTTCCTCTCAATACACCTTCATTAGCTAAGACAGCAACTAACCATTGTTCCTCAGGTTGCTAAATTTAGTGAATAAGAACACAGAACACCCAGTTAAGTTTGAATTTAAGATAAACAATGAATTGTGTTACTACATCTATATCCCAAATATTGTATTTTAACTTATCTCTGAGTGTGTTTCTTTGCTTAGAACGCAGCAATTTTTCAAGAAATTTCAACTGAAACTTCTGATTTGTGCAATTACTATTTAGGATCATTTTAATTTAAAAATAAAAATATTTTTGTTTTTAAAAAGTGGCAAAACATAGTACAGTTCTACCTCTCAAACATAACTACATTGACACTGTGACGTTTCCTTATACTGCCCTCGCCGTATTGTGTATGGGATTTTGTTTTATTCTGTTATATGGTTGCATACCCATGGCATAGATCCTGCCTTGTAATGCACCTTTTCTTTTCTATTTTTGAATCACAGACCTTTTGGAAAGTGGGACCTCTCTGGATCTAGTCAACTAGGATTCTCCTGGATATCTGAAGATGTTCAGCTCAGATTCCTGCATAATTCCTTTCTCATTTCTTCCTGTTCTCTTAAAATTTCTTCTCCAGTAATTCTGTCTTTCTTTTGGGGGAATTTCCCTCCCTGTTTCTATACTGGCCCTTGCTTTCCTGTGCCTGTTTTCCCCACAGACCTTGGCTTTTGAAGGCTATGGGTGAGATATAGGCTTTTTATTCCAATCCTGGCAAATGCATCCCTGGCTTTTCTTCACCTTGAGGAGATTTAACTTGCCGTCACCGACCATGTGTAAACTTCCCTCTACATGTGCCTGGCTTTCACTTAGCAACCTCTGCTCAAAGCTTAACACTTCCTTTTTCAATTTTATTGAAGTATGTTTGGCAGATAAAAGTTATATGTGTTTGAGATATAGAATTTGAGGTTCTGATAAAGGTATACTGTGAAATAGTCATAACCATTGAGTTGATTAACGCATCCATCATCTCACTTAGGTACCATTTTTTCTTCTCTGAGTGTGTGTTTGGGGTAGCGTAGTAAGCTTAACGTCTACGCTCTTGACAAATTTTAAATACACAACAGTATTGTTAAACATCATCACAGCTTCATTTGGCATCACTGAGACTGTGTGCTGTTTGATCCACACTTCCATTTCTCTCTCCCTTTGGCCCTTGTCTACTCCTGTATTCTGATCCAACTATTTTAGAGTCCATGTATAAATGAAACCAGATAGTATTTGTCTTTTTCATAACTGGCTTACTTTACTTAGCTTAAAGTTTTGAAGCCATATGGTGGTCCCAGCTTCCTTTATCATCTCATGCCCATCTCAGCATCTCTGATCTCCGATATCCTTATCCGGAGCAGGTAGTAATTGGGAGAAGCATTTTCTGATCTTTGCTTATCATAAAGATTAAGTAGAGTCTTTCTAATGATATGAGAATAATAAAAGATTTCCCCTGACACAAATAATCACTGATACAAAAAAAATCACTGGGACCATAGAGGCAAAAGAAATGCAGAGAAATATGAAAGCAAATCTTTAGACTTACAGGCTAGAGGCACCCGGGAAAGGAACAAGACTCCTGATTTTTCCCTACCCTGCTCTGCGGGTCCAAGCAGTCATAGGAGCACTCAGAGAAGACCTTGTACATTTCCTGGAATTCCTCGTACATTTGGTGCACCTGCTGACTCAGGGCATTCCCCCTGATGCCACTAAACTCAAGCTTCTCCAGTTTGTGGAAGTCCAAGGCTGTCTTCAGAAGATCCTACGGGGACAATTCACAGCAGAGTTAAAATGTTACTAACCATCATCACAGCAACCGTGGATGGGAAGAGTTAGAAATCAAATGGAGGGCGTTGCTTAGGAAAATGTGACGCCTGATTAGTTTTGAGACCTTATTATTAGATTGGATTGATAAAAATAACTCCTGGTTAAACTCAGTAACAAAGCAAAGAGAAATTGTGGATAAATAAGACCCACAGATACCAAGATAAATAAATGAATAAACAAATAATGAACTGTATGCTTCAGTTTCTCCTAGTGTTCTACCATAAAATATAAATTACAATAATAAAATCATTTAGATGATTGGTGGCTTGGCTACTGATTTTATTTAAAAGGTCAGTTTCTAAAGGGCCATGTTATTTAGCTGCTGGATGACAGTTGTTAAGGAGACATGGGTAGGAAAGCAGACCCTTGGGAGTTTGAAGGCCTACTCAGAGGGTAACACCAGTCTTCTTAGCAGTGCCATCTGCCAAGGACAAAAGTCTGCTGAGCATCTCTCCCTAGTGCTCCATGCTGCCAGCTAGGGAACAGAGGGCAATCACTTACCATCTTGGTGTCTGTGTTTCCCTTTTTTTTTTGTGGGTACCGGGGATCGAACTCATGACCTTGCACTTGCCAGGCAGGTGCTTATGCCACTGAGCTAAATCCTCATTTGTAATAAACTTCATGGTGTGGTTTTCAGAGCTAAGCAAACAAATACAGGATTTAGGCCAGTGCTGGGCATACAGCATGCATTACTGTCACTGTTATTGATATGGTAGCAGCCCAGCTGTGCTCAGGACTAAATGACAGGTGAATGACACAACCCAGAAGACTTGGGGAGGACTCTCTTCCACATACCTGGAAGCCACTTCCTGAGCATGTCTAAAAGGACAGGTTGGATTTCTCCCCTGTGAGAACCTGTCCAAAAGCACAAATCTCCAAACCAAGGTGTCCTTCGTACCGGGCATTTCAGTCCATGTACAGAAAAGCAAAGGTAAAGAATATATTTGTGTGATTTTGGCAAATATTTTTGTATGGACCCTGAGAATGGGATCCTGTACCCTGAAGAGGTTGGAAGGGCAAGAAGAAGGTACAGTGTAACACTCAGTCCTGAAATCACTCTGAGAAACTGCCAGTGGTCACTGCCTGGTTGGCCCATCAGACTGGCACAAAGATGTGCATTTCCTTCCTTTCTCTGGGACATAAAGCCCAATAGCGGTGACAAGGACATTAGAAGTGGGGTGCATTGGCTGACTTTCCCCCAACTTAGCAGTAGATTACCACACAAACTTAGGTAGCCATCATCAAGCTATGTTGGGGCATGGTTGGCAGCAGAGACAGCTGGTGAGGAACGAAGATGCATGCCAAGGAGAATGTATACCCCAGACCTGGGCTCTTGCTAGGTGCTGTTTAAAAATACTGGAAGGAAACAGAGAAACAGTTCCAGACATTATCATGGACAACTTTCTTTCTTTCTTTTTTTGTATAAGACCTTACCTGAAAAACCACAGGAAATAAAAATAAAAAGAGACAAATGGGATAAGACCAAAGGAAGAAATTTCTGCTTCACAAAGGAAATGACAGAGTGAAGAGGAAAACTCTAAAAAGGCAGAAAGTATTTGAAAGCTATTCATCTGACAAAAGATTACTATCAAAATATATAAGGAACTTAAAAACTCAATAAGAAAAAAACCAAAATAACCCAATTAAAAATTGGAGAAATGATACAAATGGATACCTTTTGAAAGAAGAAATTCAAGTGGCCAATAAATTTATTTAAGAAAGGCCCACCATTATTTGATATCAGGAAAGTATAAATCAAAATCACAGTGAGATGTTTCACTCATGAGAATGACTATCATGGAACAGATAAAAAATAACAAATGCTGGTAAAGATGTGGAGAAAAGGAACTCTCATACACTTATCGGTGGAAACATAATGATGCCCATTATGGAGAACAGAAGGGGACTCAGCCAGGAAACAAAAGACAGATCTACCATGTGATGTAGCTATCTCATTTCTGGATATGGACCCAAAGGAAGTAATATGAGTATAGCCAAGAGACCCTGCCTGTCCATGTTTGTCGCAGTAAAACTCATAGTAGCTAAGAGAGGGGGCTGACATAGATGCCTATCAATGGATGAATGGATAAAGAAAATACGGCATGAAGAAAGAAAGAGAAACTGTAATTCGTAACAAAATAGGTGGAATAGAGATATTGTGTTGAGTGAAATAATTCAGATATGGACAAATACAGCATATTTTGTTTCCTATGTGTGTGTTAAAAGACTTGATCAGAATGTGTCATAGTGATACTCAGAAGCTGAGGAATTGGGAAGTTAGATAATGGGAACCCAAACACACCTCGGAAGAAGTAGTACGTACTAACACTCTGCAGCGCCATGAGGTGACTGGAGTTCAAAGTAGCCTATTATATATTTTACAAACAACTAGAAGAGAAGAACATGAAGGTTCTAAACACCAAGTTTAGATAAGGACATGAAAACGTTAATTATACTAACTTGATCAGTACACATTGTGTAATGTATTGAATTGGCACACTGTAGCCCATAAGCATATAGCATGATTGCCTTTTAATAAAAAAATTCTTAAAAAGTTAAGAAGAAAATATTTGCTCTGTATTTGATCGTGATACTCTGTAAATCAAATTATTGCACTATTCCCCATCAATCTGTACAACTGAAATAATTCTCATGAAATGCTTGCAAAAATATATGTTCAACTTTACATACTGGGAAGAAAACAGAAATGAATTTTATTTAAATGAAATTGACTTCCACAGTAATTCAAATCCCTCATAAAGTACTTAGTTATAATCTTTTTTATAGGAGAAAAAATAACTGTGCTGTGGAAGGTACGTTGGCATTCATTCATCACAATCGTGTAGATGTCAATTTCAATTCTTAGGCAATGTACTCTTACCATTTTAAAGGACTGACGCACTCTGGATATGTTTGGCTTCATCAGAAAATGAGATTATAATTTAGTTATGCTGTTTTATTTCTCAAGAATATTTACAACATGTTCCTGGGTGGTTTTTGAAAGGTTTTTTTTTTCATCTTCAATCTGACAGGGAGGTATTCAATCATTCTATTTTTGGACAAAGTCTAGTTACTGATAAAAATGGATATTTACATTGTTTTATCTAATTTACCAAACGTATGGCTTCATTTGTGGCTCAATCCATGGTTTTACGGCTTTCCTTAAATTCTTATCAAAAGCTCCTCCCACTTCCTCAGCATTCTTTATCTGCATTCTTTGTGTTAGGGTTCTTCTCACAGTCTGGCATTATATTATTTAATACTTTGTTGTGTTATTTGTTCACTTTTTTGCTTATCTTTCCCAGTAGATTGTAAATGCCCCGAGGAGGCTCTGCTGTCTTCAGAGTCTGGACAAATACTGACTGAATGAGCTGTGTGCTCGCTCCTTGTGCTTTGACTTGTATACCACGTGCAGAAACATGGCTTCTGTAGGGCAGCTGGCAAAAACAAGGAAAATTATACAGAGATTTATAAAGCAAGGCTTTCCCATGCTGAAAGGGTCAAAAGAGCAAAGTGTGGTGCTCCAAATTTGAGGGTAAAACAAAAGTCAGTGAATGAATGAGAAGAAGTAGATTTGCACCTAGGATTTAGTGCCAAAACCCTGAGTTAAGATATTCCTGGTTCTGCCCTTTTACTACGCTGTGTGGCTTTTACTATGGGACTTAACTGTGAGATATTTAGCTTTTCTTGGGCTCACTTCCCTAACCTGTAAATGGGGACAATACTATTTAATCTGCCACTGGTTAGACAGTTACGTGAAAGGTGGCTTTGTAGAACTTCAATACACAGTTGTTTCTAATTAATTACGATCATCCTGAAGTGCCTGGATGAGATAGAAATATCTTAGAAATACACCGGCTTATAAAGGGGACATTTTGGTGCTTCTTTGGAGAGAGACAGGGTAGAGGTTCCCTGGGGTCTTACTGGATTGAACGGGTCCTATTGTGAAAAACAGTGTACTGTTTAATGGTGATGCTTGGGGGGAGGCGCAGGGGAGGGTGCAGTGTGTGCTCTGGCCTTGGAGGTGAAGAATTAGAATCAGGAATAATGGCCGGCTCCACCAACAGCAATCCTGTACTGGGTGGAGAGGTCACGCCACCCATCTAAAAAGAAATGTCTTCAGAATTCATTAAGGGAAAGCACAAAGCAGACACTCTGATGAAAATCTCAAAAGGTCATTTGGAAAAAGACTGTTTACCTTTCAACTGCCACCAACCTTATGCAGCTAATGGTCTCATACGCGACCACGTGTTCAAGGCAGGCTGAAAGAAAAGCTGGCCCAATTAGACTGGGAATGAAAGGAGGCTCAGGAGCGGCTTGAAACGGTAGAAGGAGCAAAAGGAAATGTGGGGCATATTAGGTCAGCTTATTACCTATCTGCCTGCTAATCACTTTGCATAAAAGCCTCAGCAGGAAATCATTTCGTCTCCAAGTGAATCACAGCTTTACAGCAATTTGATAATGAAAGAAATAGGAGTTCTCTCCAAGCTGCTTACTTGCTGCATTGTTTGCAGGAAAGAAGCCCCAGGCAGAAATATAAACAGGGGATCTGCAGAATCTACAATATCATAGCACAAAAATGAACCCTCTGTGTGTGCGTGTGTGTGTGTGTGCGCGCGCGCGCGCGCACATTTGCACTAGATCATCTGATAGAAACGGAAGCTGAGTGAAAAAAGACAGAAGCAGCAAGTGACTCCTTTTCTTCAACTTTTTGAATGTTTTCTCAAATTGCAAAAGTTTTTTGTGTACTTTTGGAATTTCCATAGCAAGTCCTAAAATTAACTTAAGACTTTTTCATGGAATGGGAATCAAAAGTTTAGTGGAGTGATCAATTTAGGGGAAAAGACTTAAAAATCATACAGTAAAAATAGGTGTACAAAGACAGAAGAGAATGTGTCAGGGTAAAATAAAACCAAAAAGCTAGTTTGAGACTCTCAAAATGGGAAAGCAGGGAGGAAAATAGACCCTTCCAACTCCCTAGAAAATATCAAAGTCTGATGAATAGACCACATGGCCCTGGGTGAAAGTACAGCTAACATTCTCTGAACCATGTGACTATGGGCAAGCTAATCTATGGGACAGATTTCATTGTGCTTATTTGTTATCTCTAACTCATGATAATTGAAAGGATATGGGTTCTGGTGTGAATTGGATTGTTGAAATTTATTACTTTTTTTTTTCCTATTCTCTTTCTTCTTCCCAAGGATCAGCTAAGACATGAGCTCTGTCACAGTTGTGAGAATGAGGATGAGGAGGCTGGTGGCATCCAAGGATGCGATTACTCCACCTACTGTGGATGTATGGAAAACTACTCCCCTCCCACTCCACCCTCCCTTCATTTACCAAACACCCAGAAGAGAAGAGTGGACCTGAACAGCATTCTTTCGTGCAACAAAAGCAAGAATCAGTCATCACAAATCAGGGAAGATACCTGGGAAAACTGCAGACATTAAAAACCAGCCCTGCACAGTGTAAGCCCTTGGCACCAGCCTGCAGAGGACTGGAGGTACTGGTAGTATTTTTATTCACCTGGCTCCGTGTAACCATTAATTGTAGCTACCATCTCCTTGGTGCTCATGTACTGTATTAGAATAGAAGATGATGAAGGAGGCAAAGTTCATGCTAATTCTGGCTGGAGAGAGGCAGATTAATCCCATTTCAAACAGGCATCGATCACAGAGATACACAGAATGCTAACTAATGGGTACATGAAATATGTCAGGAGACAATCGATAGTTCCCTGTCCCACTGCACCTAGCTGAGGAGGGAAGTGATGTGGGAGGAGGCAGACAGCAAAGGGCAAGGGGGATGAGTCCATGAGGAAAAAAAAAACAAACGGTGGAGTGCCATCCCCGGGCACAGAAGTCAACCAGACCACAGGACCTAAAAGCCTCAGAGGGGAGAAAGCAGAGAGACAGAGGGCACGGCAGCATTCAAGGCCCTCTAATTAAACTGGGGCAACTGTTTTTTTATGCATCTGAGTCCTTGATTCAAAAAAAACAAAGCAGCCGAGTGAAGACTATTGCAAGGGTAATGACTCCGGGGAGACTGGTGACCATCTCTGCGCATGTTTACTGAAGTACCCTGGAGACCAGGTGCCCTAATGTTAGAATAGCTGTCTATATGCAAAGTCGTATCATTAGCCTGTGCACACGGGGCCCCGAGGTCTCCACTCAGCCACCACCTTCGGGGTCTTTCTCAGGGCTGCAGGACCGTGGATGTGACTGGTGCAGACTGACAGAGAAAAGTATTCCTTTGTGGTCAGTCCGGGCCAGGGGCAGGCAACAGCTGCAGTGTCCATCACCTTGGCTGCACAACAGCAGAGGAGTTGAGGCAGCGATGAAAGGAATAGAGAGGGAGGGAAGCAGGGGGCTGCGCATCTAGAGCCAGCTGGAAGCGGCTATGAGCAGAGGAAGCGTGCGGGACGAAGCTAGATATCAATTATTCACACTCTCCACAATCCCGGGGAAGGATTTAAGATGCGTCTTTTGCAAGATCTGGCTTCTGGCTCTCTTGCATACATTTTCTGTCTTTATGCCTTTCCCTGTCTTATTTTCCCTGGTGAATTCCTACTCCAGTTTCAGAATTGATTTCCTCTTGTTTCTGGCTTTTTTTTTTTTCTCAAAGTCCTGATGGGTCACGGAGCCTTCTCTTTCACTCCAAATAACCCACAAATGTCACTTTTATTATGGCATTCAGTACACCTCAGTGAAGTTCACTGATTCAGCAAACCACATCCCCGGATCGCCTCCATTCATCTCTCTCTCTCCTCTCAGGGTCCGGACACAGGTGCAGAGGTCAGGCAGCACCATATTTAAGCACCTGTGTGTGCCGAGCCCGGGCTCGGTGTATGGAGCTAGCTGCGGTGGATCTGTTCTTTCTGAACTGAGGTTCAGTCTCAGATTCCCTGACCTCCATCAACTCATGGTTTATTGTTGTCATCACAGTTTTCTTCCCAGCACAATTCCAATCACTCCAGAATCTCAGCTAATCATAGTTGAAAACATGATTCTAATTCTCTCTCTATCCTTTGGCTATTGTTTTGAAGTTGACCTTGAATTTTCAAAATCAGTTTTAAGCACGTACGTTATTATATAGTACCTATTACTTTCCCTCAAAGTTAAATCAACATCCCCATAACTGCAAGATGTTAACGATACTAAATTCTGAAAATCAAAAGAGAAAATTTTATCTCTTCACATCACAGTACGTCAAGAAAAATTACATCAAGTTTTAAATAGTCAGGCAAAAACCAACAGCATGCAAAAGTTGTGTTTCCCTTGGAAAAGGATTCACTAGTTTTTTGGTTTTGGAGAACGGTGGTGGGGGTGGGTAGAAAAGTTCAAAGCAGCTTGTCTGTGGGACTGGCCAGCTACAGCCAGATCTTCTCATTTTCACTTTGCATTCCGGGCTTTCTAGTGAAGTTTATTTGCTTTTATAAATTTAACTCAATTTTATTTTTTCTAATCATTTACATTTTTACTAGCACCTGATCACAGTACATACTACTCACATTTATTGTGGGAAGTTGGTAAAAAGTTCAGAGACCATACGCAATTCGGAAAGCATTTGACTTAGCTGACTTACTTCTTGAGCGTTTTTCTTAAATGGGTCTATGATCAGAATTTCCTGCTCTTCCAACAGTAGTAGCATTGTGTGACGATCAATCCAAAGGATGACTATTTTTATGGAGCATTTGTTGTGGGTTCTACTATCCAGTGGAGGGTTGACTATCAAGTTGTGTTTTGCATTCTCCTAGCGTACATTTGGGGACCCTGGATTTAAGTCCTGCACAGGCCTGGGGACCTGAAGGAACACACTCACCTCCACCACGTGTAGTCGGCCCAGGAAGACATCCATTCGCACAAAGACCAAAGAAGACTGGAAATCCCATTCCTTGACTTCCTCATTCTCTTTGAAGTAAGTATAGAGATTCTCCCTTCTGTCCTGAAACACTTGCTTGAAGAAACTCAAGGTATCCAAGGCCACCTGCAGTTTTCTCTGACTTTCTTCTATCTCATTTCTCAAAAGATGTTCTGGGCTGAGATAGTTAGAAGCCTGGAATGCAGAGACTAATGTCACTGGGAATGTCACTGGGCCTGCCTGCAGGAGCAGCACACTGCTTCATTTTGTTGATATCACCTTGGACTTCAGTAATTACCCAAGTAATATTTTTCACAAGTTCAGTACAGGAAAGAGCTGACTTTACCCTTATTTCCACAGGCAGATTGGGACAGGGTTTAAGACAAATTGTCTTTGTGACTTTTCGGTCACGGTGAGTTGAACCAGTCACTGTGATCAGACAAGCCAACAATTAGAGACAAAGAGACACAATGGGACTTTCTTGGTCCTGTGGGGCCTAGGGTAAGTACTCATTCCCAGGTGTTGTTCTGTGATGTATTAGCCTTTCCAGATGAAATTATTTATATGCAAAAATTCTTTGAGACATAATTATTTCTGTCTCTGAGAAAATTGAACCTGGAAATTGAGAAGACAGAGATGGGAAGATGGAACTCATGGACAGTCACCTTCATTACTGCACAGATTGGCAGCAGAACCGGGCTGTGGGTCCTGCTGACATCACTGATGGCTCTATTTATTGCTAAATAGATAAAGCCAGAATTACTTTTGACTTCTAAGGTACAGAAGCCAGTAAGTTTTGGTTGATGCTACTTTTAGTTGAATTCTTTAACACTTTCAATCAAAATAGTCCCATCTGATAAACACGGAATAATGGCTAAAAACTGATCTAAGCATGACACAACATGGGTTCAGGACTTGGCGTGGGTACGCTTGGGTGAGGCAGGCAGCTCCTGAGACTCAGCTCACGCCTTCAAGTAAGAGATAATAATAATAAATCCTTCCAATCCATCTTATAAGGTTCATTTGGTAACTGACAGAGATCACGAATGCCTCAGTGGGCTTTACAGACGTTAGTAACTAAGAGCTGCTCATTGTTTTCCCAGTTGCAGCTCCTTAAGAAGCCAATTTGGAAAGGAAGATCAAACAAGCCTTGTAAGGCATTCAGCTGTATTTACAGACATACCTCTTGAGGTTTAGACTGGTTGATGTTAAAGGGATCTTAAAGAGAAGCAAGAAACATACAATTCACAGGGCCTGAGTTCTTACCGTGTTCAGGGCACATGCATTACTGCTCTGACAAAGGTCCTCTTTTTGGCCTCATTGCAGAGGGGGCACAGAGCAGGTAAGTGACTTACTCCCGAGCACACAGCTCACAAGTAGAGAAGCTAAGGTTTGTCTGACTGCAAAGCTATATTCTTCATTACCAGGTTGTGCAGCCAACTTAATACTGATCATGAAAGAGGTTGCAGAGAATATGAAGGAGACTGGACTTTACTGACTCACCCTTTTTAGCCCACCCCACTGGCTTAGACAGAGGGGGAAGATCCAGCCCTGTGGTTTTCTAATATTACTGAAAACCTCTTTGTGAATTATTGGCTTGGGAGAGTACAATAATTCAAGAGTGAAGAATGTTGGGAGCATAATTACTTGCAGTCCTAGGAAACTAGCACACTACTTTACTCTTTCATGTATCAACCAGTCCCCAGGGAGAGGTTTCTGGGATGACCAGAGAGCCTCACCTGCTCGATGAGGAGGTTGCATATCTCCTGGAGCAGCACGGTGAGTCTCCCTGGACAGCGGTAGCACTTGCACGTAGCCCAAATCAGACAGACCACATGGAGCAGGGGCTGCAGCTGGGGCTTCACCTTGGGAAACTCCACATTTTCCAGGGCCTCCAGGTGGCCTTGGAGCGGTAACAGGTGCGAGTAAATGTCTTGAGCCTCTCTCAGAGCTGGAAGGAAATGGAGCTGGTCACCAGTCCCTGCTTGAGGCACCTTCCACCTGGTAAGAGCCCTAGTACCCAGAGAGTGGAGGATCTGCAAGGGAACAACTGCAGCTCCTTCCTGCGCTGAGAAAGCAGAGAGAAAGTTCTGGCTCTTCTGAAGAAATATGGAAATCTAGAGATCTCTGAACAAGTAGAATAATGGTCTGAAGCATTGTTTCTGACATCGCTCTATTTGGACTTCTCCCCATCTGTCCCAGATCTATTCTGATACTTGTATATATGGTAGACCCTGGCTTTGATAAATACTTGCTGATTTCTTTAGTACTGATGCACCCAACAGAATAGCAAATTGAGGCCTGGGGACCAGTTTTAGAATCAGAAACATCTACCTGCAAATGCTGGTGCAGACACTTAGCAATTACATGTTGAACATGTGCACTGGACATAGTGAACACCTCT
The DNA here is from genome assembly GCA_004027455.1 of Hydrochoerus hydrochaeris. NCBI lineage: Eukaryota > Metazoa > Chordata > Mammalia > Rodentia > Hydrochaeridae > Hydrochoerus > Hydrochoerus hydrochaeris. Next base: position 49,716 of record PVLA01004594.1, read on the forward strand.
AAGCCTCACAAATGGGCTGATCAGTAGGTAATTTTAAGGATCTTTGTGAAGGAAGAACCTCAATACTGGACCACTGAAGTGTTTGATAAATGGCAGACTCTTAAATATGCGTTAATAAAAAATAGCATTGGAGTCTAACATAGAAGGAGTCGCAGACAATAAAGAGCTAGCACAGAATGATGAGAGCAAAGCTCTGGGTAATTTTCAAAGCCAGGAAAACTACCTATCCTCTCCTTTGAACACAGCCAAGGCAAGAGAAGGACCTTAACAAATCACCTTAGTAATCAGGAGGGAAAAGCAGGAAACCAGCAGTACTGAGTTCTAAAAGCTGTCTAACAACTTAGAGAAAATGGGAAAGCCCATTGGGCGAACAGAACTGGAACAGAGCACTTGTACGGTGGCTCTTTCTCGGGCAAATGATCAGCCCATATCATGTGAGAGCAGATGGTCTTATATCATATGAATGAAGCACTGCATTCATCCGAAGGAAACTCAAAATATCTCATATTTACTATCCTTCCCAATACGCCAGGAATTACTCTACCCGCTAGACATATACGCCCCATCTCACATAGGGCTTTTTGACAGTTTTATAAGTGAAGACAGAGACTTTCTTAACTTGCCTAGGCTCATCCTGTGAATAGACTAGTCCTGTCCAGCCAAGAAAAGTGAAGGTTACCCCACGTTTATTATTCTGAGCCCCTGACTTCAAGACCATGAGGCTCAGGAGAACAGGAGAATGTTAATGTTTATGTTTTATAAGGCTTTATAGGAAGTGGTATGTGAATTGAAGGTCAAACGTCATGGTGAATTGAGTAGAGCAGTGGTCTCAAGTAGGAGTGACAGTGTCAGAACCACTGAGTGGGGGCGGGAATTTCCAAATCCAACAGTCATTTTATTAAGCACATGCTCTGGCTTCTTCTGTGCAGTGAAGGAGAAAGGCCTAGGACCATCATGCTAAAGGAATATTCTCTCTATGTCGCCCTGTTTTGATGCATTAAATATTATTTTTTCTCACACAAATAATCACACTTTTTGGAGCATAACATTTGAAGATACACAGGAGGCTCCTAGTCCAAGCAAGGTGCAATCACCTTGCCTAGAAGGCTAATTTAGACGGACAGACAGGGTCTCACTAATTTGCCCTGGCTGGTCTTGTACTTGTGCTTCCTCTGCCTTAGTCTCATGAGTAGCTGGGATTATAGGAATGTACCACTATACCTGGCACCAATTATTTCTAAATTTATAATGATTTTTATTGGTATATTGTTGTTCTTTAAAGAATATTTCCTATTGTTAGTTGGCTGAATTACACAAATGTGCCCCTTTGGCATAAAGGACCCACTGAAAATATAAGCACAGTCAGTTTCACAGTGATAACCCAGTAGTTTTCTGGTAATCTTTACTAGCAGGCTTTTCAGGGGTGAATGCCTTTAACCACAGAACTGCTAATTTTTGTCGGGTGAGTATTTCCAGTGCTTGTAAGCTATCTATCTGACTTCACTGAGCGTTGCTTGGGAGGATAAAGAAGGGATGATTGAAAAGATCTGCACACATTTGTGTTCCAGGAGCTATGGGAGACCTGGCCGAGATGACTTCTTCTTTCCCATACGTAACACCTCCAAACATCCAGTTGGTGCTATGGTCTGTGTGTCCTCTGAAGTTCAGGTGTGAAACTTACTAGTCAGTGTGGTGGTATTGGGTGGTGGACTCTTCCAGAGGTACTTAAGCCATGAAGGTTGCTCTCAGATGATTGGGACTCAGACCATGTAACAGAGGCTCCCTGCAGTGTTCTGCTCTCTGGCCCTTTCATCTCACCCTTCCATGCTGCTTTCCCCTTCAGACTCTTATGAATTTTTGACATTGGTCTTTCCAGCCTCCAAAGTAGTGAGAAATGATTTTCTGTCTTTTTTAAATTACCCATCCTGAGGTAGTCTGTAATAGTAACACAGATGGACTGATAAAACTGGCGATCAGGTTGTACTATGCCAACCACCCACCCATCTCTGTGAGTTGAAGTATCATCTGGGAATGATTCCCCAAGGATACTGTACAGTATCTCTCAATAAAGAGCTAACCTGAAGCCTTAAGAGACATCTTGTTCCTATTCAGTTTTATATGCTGGTAGAGCAGCCTCTTCCATAAGATCTGAGGGCCCAGAAGGACCTCAAAGACTGTTTATGCCAGCTTTGTTCTGCTGCAAGGCTTATGTCAGAAGCCTCTTTATTAGAACTCTTATTTCTTTAGCTAAGTGTCTTCTAAACCCTATGGCTTTAGGGGAAGGTGGCATAAAAGAAATCAGCCAATGAGCTTTGGACAAAGAATACTGCTCTCTTTCACAGAGCAAACAGACCTTGATTATATAATGTGGACTTACATGGGAGATTTATTAATTTGTTATTTTTGTGTATTGGGGAGGGAACCTAGAACTTCCTGCATGCTAGGCAAATATCTACCACTGAGCCACATCCCCATTGTAGGAGACTCTAATTAAAGAAAATCCTGGAGACACAAAAATGTTTGAAAATCACTGCTTATGTGAAGCTTAACTCATACGAAATTGCAAATACCTTTAAAGTACATTTTGACCCGTACTACCAAGGAGGGAGAAGGAGACTCCATGGGAAAAAGAAGAAACAAAGTGCACCACTGAGAGGACAGAGAGTCCTGAAAACATTTACCTGCTTCCAATCATAGACCTTGCTAGCTTTGCAGGTTTGACAAGGACTGATCTTGTCTGGTGCTCATAGGGGCAAGAAACTGCTGCCCCATCTGACTATAGGACCAAAAAATGCAGAACAGAGCTAGAAACAGAACAGCGTTTTCTCAAGGAGCTAAGGGCAGAGGGACATAAATTGAAGAAGTGAGGGATAACAACATGCATTCACTCATGCATTCACACAGACTAAAAGAGATTATGCGAATTCTCCCAAGGACACAAAGTGAATAAACTGTAAACAGCACAGTTTGTTTAGCTGTTCCCCTGCTTCTAGATTTGGTCTCCTACCGTCAGGCTTGATTGTGTCAGGTTGGAAGTTATAAGGACTTAAAGGTACTAATATCAAAGAGCACTGAATGCATCTGTAAATAAGAGACTGGAGTCGAACATTATTGGGAAATGACTGCTGGTCCTTACCTGCTGTAACATCTCTGAACATGGCTTTGAAAGCTGGGAAGTAGCTGCTCTGAAGCTTGTCCAGGACCCCAGCCATGCCCCTTACCTCAATCGTTCTCAGCTGATTATGAATGTAGTCCAGATCCTCATACCTGTAATGCCACAGAGGAGGGTGAATCCAGCTGAGCATCAGGAAACACAAGTCACACCACACTGACTCGCCCTTGGATAGGCAGCCAGAAGGGCTGCCCCAGGCGCTGCCACAGGAGCTGTGCTCCGATCTGAACACCTGTTTAGCCAGGACACCTGTACCAGGACAGTGAGGGCAATAAGTTGGGAACACAGGAGCAGCTCCAGGAAACACTGCTGTGACCATCTGGTGGCTCAACAGCTTGGCAGCTGGAGGTCATTAGCTCTTGCAGGAAGATTGGGGCTGGGTGAGAGGAGCATTTTTAAGAGCAAAGTTGCTCGAGAAGGGCCCAACCACAGGTTAGCAAAATGGCCAGAAACCAGGCAGGAGGATGGAATCTCCACGTGGTGAAACCAACAGGGCTGGAGCCCTGAATGCCACACATTCCATTCAGGGTGAGGACAGGGACTCCGGCCTCCAACATCTACCTGTCTCCTTTTGAGTAAAAGAGACCAATATCAGGACAATGATAAATAGGAGCGAAAGATGGGGAGCTGGTCACCCTGCGGTCCAGGGACACAAGGATTTTCAGCCTTGTTAATGATCAGCTAGGACCCTGGAAAGGCCCGTTTTTCATTGCCTCCAAAAAGGTTTGTGCATCTACACTCAGCTGCCCAAGAAACAAGAAGTCAAACTTAGCAGAAAAAGTGTGAGAGTAGGTTAATTTCACAGGTAGTTGAAAGAGCCTTTAATGAAACATCGGAAGATGTACAAACAGTAGTAACTCAAGAGGGGAAGAATGACTATTGAAACCTGGAGAAAGAGGATTGTAACAAAACCGTACTGACCCAGTGACACTGAGCTGTCTTCCCTAGGAAGGATGAGAAACAGCTGTAAAGAAGAACCAGGTCCAGTGGTTAGCTACCTAAGGACAGCTCTGGCTTTATCCTCTGGAAGGCATCGTCTTCCCCGAATTCAGCCATGTACCTTGTTACCCACCTTTTCTTCCAGAACTCCAGTTCCACCTTGGGGGTGGGATTCTCCAGTTGTAAAAATGATTGAGAAGACTCTCTTTTGAGCACCACCTGGACTTGGTGCGTCCACTTGATCACTGCAGACTCAATGGCATACACGACTGACTTATCTATGGGATCCAAGCTGTGAAAGAAAAAAAAAAAATCTGGAACATACGGAAATAATTTAAGTCTGAATGTATTAGTTAGTGTTCAATTCCTGTAAGAAAATTCCTGAGGCTGGGTAGTTTATAAAGAAAAGAAATTTATTATAACTTGACTTCAATAGCTGGAAAACCAAGGCAGAAAAACTCCATCTGATTGGCATCTGGTGAGGGGCCTCATGATGGCTGGCAGTTTGAGCCTGAGTATGAGAAGGATCACATGGTAAGACAGAAAGCCGAAAAGCAGAGAAGGCCAGTCTTGCTCTTTTACAATAATACACTCCGGAGAGAACCAATGCCGTGTAAGATACATGGTGAGCCCCTTAGAGGGCAGTATCCTCAGTGATCTAATTAACGTGCACAAAACTCAAGCCCTTAAAAACTCAAGCCCTTAAAAGTTCCACCACCGACATTGTCATACAGAGGACTAAGCTTCCAACACACAAATCCTTGATAGACAAACACAAATCATATTCAAACCATCACACTGAGTAACCTCCCAAAATGCACCGCATGCTTTTTAAAAACAGGAAATTTCAGCAGACCTTAGGTTTTTATTTTTTCATTTTCAGTATAGTCTCTGAGTAAAGTCAATGAATGGTACAGACCCAACATTCTTTCATATAAATTCAAGGGTTCATCAATATTTCGAAGACACATTTACAGACTTAGAACGCTATCAGGTCTTCCTGTCAAGGCAAGCATACCTTGGACAGGAGCTACTCAGATGACCACCCAACCAATAAGAATGAGCTCCCTCCCTGACCAAGCAGCCCAAGCCTTAGTGGGTCAGCTTTCCCAGGGAGAAAGGTTGCCTCAGTGTAGAACTACAGCTGCAATTTCTTCATTCCGCTCTGAGTTCTAATCTCTGCAGCAAGAGAAAATAGGTTACTTCTTTCTCTAAGAATCATCAGCTTTTCAAATCCCACCATTGTGATTTCGCTCTCTTTGCGCTTCCAGTGAAGAATGGAATTTTTAAGCTCCCTCATACATGTTGTTTTAAATAATATATTTGCATATATTTGGGAAGGAATACAAATTTCAAAGGAACTATTTTGGCTGCCCTTTCCCATTATTTTAACTGAAATTTATAAATACCAAGCACCACAAGGGCATAGCGACAAAGAAAAGGGAGTGAGTCATTCACATTTTCAAGTCGGAAACCCACCTTCACTTAATTTAATTAAGTTCATATTTGCTGAGAAATGATATATTCCAAGTGATTATGAAAGGTATTAAAAGGAAAAGACACTCACTTCCCCCAAAATGATCCAGGCTTTGGGGAAATAATCAAATTTGAATGGAGGGGGACAAACTCAGCAAGGATTATACATATACACTGAATGTTATTAAGTTCGGGTATAAAGGGCCCAGAAAAAGGGTATTTTAAATTCATTTATTTTGGAAATTGGATATTTTTATTAAATCATGACAGGTTTTTCAGTTAAATAGGAAATTACTTCAAAGGATATATGCAGCAAATTGCTTCCATAGGGAAAAAACTCACCATGAAGCACATTGCTGTTTGTACACATTGCTAATCCTTCAGCTGCATTACGGCTCCTGAATGAACAGTGGCAGTGACACACGGAGAAACTCCTTGCAGCACTGCAAACCAAGCTCATGGAGGAAGCTGGCCACCGGTGGCCACCAACACATAGCAATGCTGGACAAAAATATACCAAATTATATTATCTATATACATAGCGTGCTTTGAAGAAAGAACCTGAGAGGGCAGAAGCACTGACAGCTCTCAGCTGGAATCGTCATTGGGAGTCGATGGTGGGTATAACTTGTGAAAGGAGATGAGGCTAGGGTTCTAATCCCCACTCGGGAACAGGACACACATGGCTCCTCAGAAGAGCTAGATCTGTTTCTGTTTGAAAAAAAATATTTCCAGGACCTGAGAAAAGTCTGCAGCTGCTGGGGGAGGGGGTCGGGGTGGAGGTGGGGAGAGGCTGAAGTCATGTTAGTGCTGTGGCATTAGGTACTGAGGAGGGTAGGGTGCGGGCTCTCAGGCCGGACCTGGGTCTTTGCTAGCAAAGGGCTGCGGTTCTAATGAACAAAATACTGACATCAGTGCGGCTGCTCTCGGCCTGGAGACGATTCGGAACAGAAAGAAGGCCACACCGCTGTGGTGCTGTGATAGTTTTAAAAGACTTCAAGTCGAGGGACCAGGGCTAGAGATGTAATCGGTGCAAACGTGCACTCGGAGGAAACTGGCAAACAGAGCCGACAGTGCGCTTGTGTGCAGAGGAGAAGCTGTGCAGGGTCAGGAGCAGAAAAGTCATGCAAAGTAAACAGTCAGATAAACCAGCTCGTCTCATATCTCAGAGGCCCGCGTGGCCAGACTGGCCGTACTCACACTGTCTCACTTTCGGAATCCACAAACTCCACTTTTTCGGAGCCTACTGGAAGAGGCAGGAATGTTCTCCCCTTCACTTGTTCCAGGATAATGAAGAGGTCACTCTGGAGGCTGTGGGCATGCCTCCTGACATCTTGGCATACCATGTGGGGCCAATCTGAGTGGTTCTTCTCATTGGCCAGGACAGGTATAACAACCTGTAACAGGGACACAGTGAAAAGAGACACACATTCTATCCTGAGACCTTGCACAAAGACTATTCCGAAGAAAAGTCGAGGAAGTCATCCAGATCTTTCCAAGAGTTGCTGTACTATAGGGCTTTGACGCCTGATAAAACAGGAAGGGCCTTGAATAGCCTACCCCCAAGGATTCCTCCCTGTTCCACTCTATGGATAAGGTCCCCAAGCCTAGAAACCCTCCTTATTGAGGAGGAAGAAGACATAGTTTCTCCTTGTCCCTGAGCTTCAGCTAGACTTCTCTGCCAGGCTGTAGCATTACCAGGGCATACCTCTCCCCACAATCCCTGAGGATTCACTCTGTTCTCAAGTGCAACTCCAATATGGACCTGCACAGTACAGTGTCTTCCTCCTCTGGTTGTATGTATATGTGATTAACATACGGTGCATCTCATTTACCCTGTGTTGGTTGTTTTGTGTTCAGTCATCACCATTAACCTGGGGCAGGAATCCTTTCCTCATCAATAGTATGAAGAGAAGCCAAATGAAAGAGACACACACACACACACACACCAATTCAGATAACGATAACAATCTGTTTACTGTTGTTGTGAGGGGGAACCCTTGAGCAAAACTGTGAATCTTTCTTTTTTAGCATTACTGTTATTGTTATCATTATTTTATCAGTGCATGTTTGCAATACATAACGAGTATATCCTTTGTGGAAAGTTGATATATGTACACATCACACCTTAGTTATTTTTACTTCTCCCTCTCCCTTCTCTTTCCCTCCATCTTTAGAGTGAACATTAGCTAATTTTGAGCACTGAACATAGCTCCTCTTCTTTTGGGACCCAACCCCAAATCCTGAGATAGGGATGGAACCAAATCTGAGCCAATGAGAGTCAGGCCCAAGTCTCTTATCTAAACACTTCCAGGAAGGGCTGTCTTCACTAAGCTACTAGTCTGGAACTCAGGGAGATCATCTTTTTCTCAAGTGGAGCCTTAGGCTAAAGTCCATATGAGAAGGAAAGAATGTACAGAGGAGAAAGACCAAGTCCTTGTGGCTCTTTAAATTAAGCTGCTCCTGAATTTCCTGAGCCACTTTAAACTGAGTGCCTGTTTAAACTCAGTTTAGTTAAACTGAGTGCCTGTCACTAGTTTAACTAAAAAGTTATCAGCAAAACTCACCGGGAACCTCTATTAAAACTGCACTTCTATTGCAATAGGAATAAGGGCAAGACAGGCAATCCAAGGGTCAGGTAACATGATCAGGATCCCACCATGGACACAAGGAAAGGGAGATGTAGATCCATCTAGCTGATAGATTCTATAGATGACCAGTAAGACTTGGAAGGTGTGAAATAGAAAACCTAGACCCTGTATGGTAAATTTTATCTCTTTTCTTTCCCTGATATTTCTGGACACATTCACTGAGAACTTACATGAACAGAGAACTTGAAAAGGAAGCAAACAAAACTAAAACTAAAGCAAGACAAAAGTTGAAAGCTACATTTTATCACATTCCCAGTAAGAAAAGATACTTTGGAGCCAAGGCAGAAGGTCTAATGGGGAAAAGAGGAAAAACCGGAATTTTCCTAGGATCTCAAAGACAGCGACCATATACCAGTGTTCTTTGTGTCCACATTGTCGTACACGCAGCACTCCATAGAGGCTTATGGAAATCTGCAGACTTGGGTTGGACTTTGAGGGCTTGAAGTGATAGAAAAATAGGAAATGTGAAAACTCTATGAAATGACAGTTGACTCATCTTTTTAGAAGTTCTAAGTATTTACTATGTGCTGCTCTAGGTACTTGGTGGAAAATCTTTTCTGCCTCAAAAATTCATGCTCCAGGAAAGAAGCAGCTAATAAACAGTGAGTTCTGTGAACACAGATAAAACAGCAGAGGACAGTCAAGGGTATAAGGCCGAGAGGGTGCAACCATGAAGGGCAGGGCGGGGCAGTAGGGAGACTGCTTTGCAGATCCTCGGGGGAAGGGAATTGCCGGCAGAAGACACAGCAGTGCCGAGGTCCTGAAGGTGGAACATGACCGCTGTGACCCAGCAGCGGTGTTGAGGCCAGAGAGCCTGGAGGAGACGTGAGACGGGCAAAAAGTGGGGCTGAGTGTCAAATCATTTGCAGTCTTGCTTGTGGGATTTTGATTTTTACTCTCAAAGAAGTGAACATCACTGAAAGGGTCTGAGCAAAGGAATGACATGCCTAATGCCTTGTAGTAGGATGATTCGAACTAACGTGCTGAGAATGGGTTACAAGGTGCGAAGGTGGAAAAGGAGGTGCAGTGAGGCCTTATTGCTGCTATACAGGAGACAGCAGCTCGGTGCAGGGTTAACAATAAGGATGGAAGGTACATAACTCACCTCTCTCTCTCTGTCTCTGTCTCTCTCTATGCTGGGGATTGAAACCAGGGGTAGGCTACTGAGATATACCTCCAGCACCAGATATAATCTGATCCTATATAAATGTTGAAGGCACAGCCAATGTGAGGTGTTACAAATTCATTCTGGAGTTGTGCGGGAAAAGAAGAGAAGTCCCCCTACTCCTAAACTTGAGCAATCGGGAGAACAGAGTTGTCAGTAACGGGTATGATGGAGAATAAAGGCGACGTTCTTGAGGGAGGTACATGAGCTTGCATTTGGATATGACAAAATTTGATGTCTGTAATGGACTTCAAGCTGGGAACATGGAGAAGTGTGTTGGATATGGTCGGGGAGGTGTTTAGAGGAAAAAAGACTGGAGGTAAAGAGTTTAGCGGTGTCAAATACAGAGGGTTTATAAAATTTTGAAACTGAGCGAGAGCCTTCAAGGAAAATATATGCAGAGAAGAGGTCCCAGGAACCAGCACTAGGGCCCTTTGATGTTCAGAAGCTGGGAAGAAGAGGGGGCACTGATTAAGTGGAGACCACTTAGAAACACTGCAGGGTTCTCTCATTTATCATCTGAGCAGGGTAGGAATGGAAGCCTTATGATTGGATATGGGATGCCAGGTTATAGTAAAAAGGACATACATTCCTTAAATTGTATCCTGGAAGTAGGGTGACAGCTATGAGAATTATCTAGTGGGATTCAGGGCAAAAATGGCAGTTTTAGGCATAGGGTTGGCATTAGACAAGACAGTATGCCTGTAACAATGAGAGGGATGGTTGTCAGTATGGATTTTGGCAAATGGGGTAGAAATAACAGTTTGTGGGAATTTTGTTCTACTATTTGCATTTCCTTTGTTTTTCAAAGTAAAGAAATAATAGCATCACAGAGTGAAGTTAAAAGCGAAAGTTTTGGACATTTGCAGCTATGAAAAAAAAGTGTGTGAAATGTGATCTAAAATACTAAGAAAATAATTGCAAAGAAAATAATAAGGAAAGAATTGGAAAGAAAGCAATTGGAAAAATAAAAAGCCTCCTAGAGATTCAAGGTCCAAAATTTAAAGCGGAGCCAACTGGCTTTTTCTGAGTGCCCTTTGGTTTCAGGGTGCTAATACAGAGGAGGGAGGAGGACTTACCCAGGTCTG
>PVLA01004594.1:60306-98632 GCA_004027455.1 Hydrochoerus hydrochaeris
GTGCGAACAGGATCACGGGATTGTTGCAGCTAAGGCGTACGAGAGAGAGAGAGAGAGAGAGAGAGAGAGAGAGAGAGAGAGAGAGAGAGAGAGAGAGAGAGAGATGCAAAGGAGGGAGCAGTGGTCACAGGCAGAAGTCCATAAGATTGGACCATGGGGGTTCTCAGTGATGCAGGACTAGAAAAGTATAGGAGAGGGATGCTTAAAATAGAAGAGACAGGATTTCTGGAGCAAAAAGATTCCAGGAACCCAGAGGCCAAGTCATTAGGAAGAACAATCATATGTCTATTGAAATAACAACGCGTTCAAACAGAAGCAATGGTGGTCAAAGTCCCAGGGGTCAAAATCATGGAGAAAGAAGGGCTCTGCTATCAGCACAGGATGTAGAAATGAGGGTGCGCGACCCCATCGGAGGATAAAAAAATTCACACTCGACCTGAATGGAGAAGCAGCGAAGTTAGGTGATGCCCATCCCCCCTCCAAGCTCATGGGCACAAGGATAATGAGGGATAAGGTGGAGTTCCTCCTCAGGGAAATCAGGCTAGGCTACAGCAAAGGAGCAAGGACCGTCCGAGAAGAGGACTGTAAATGGGACTCACAGGGACAAGGACTTTCATCCTGTCTGAAACACCTACAAGTTAACACTCTGTTCTAGGGGTCTTAATATATACAGCTAAACTTCACAACAAGCCTGGCAGACGGTGGGGCCTGGAAGAGTATGCTTACCAGCTCACGTCACGCTATCCCATGTGACAGAGCCAGGGTTGGAACAGAGGTCTGTGATTGGGAGGAGGAGAAAAGAATGAGGAAAATCAGTTACTGAATTCTGTTGGATTTCCCTTGGAACAGTCTTAGGTGCAGATTCTCAGACTAGTGTAAGGGACAAAGATAATATTAAAATTGTAGCTTTTTCTCCTTGTCAGCACCTCCCCCCAAACACACACACACACAGAGAGAGAGAGAGAGAGAGAGAGAGAGAGAGAGAGAGAGAGAGAGAGAGAGAGAGAGAAAGAGAGAGAGGAAGCAGGAAGACTTTGCTCTTAGCAGTGCTGAGGAGAAAGGTGAAAGGAAGGGGGAGAAGGTAGCCAGAGGATGGGCTGAATTAAACTCAGGAAAGGGAGAAGGAGGTGGACTTTGGATGGGAAGGTCTGGAGGGAGGGGCTTGGCAGATGGGAGGTGAACAAGGTTTTCCAGGGTACCCAGTCAGCAGGCAGCAGGGACACTGAGTCAGGTATGTAATAGAACAGGTAAGAGAACAGAGGGTTGAATGAACTAAGAATTCCTGCTCTAGGCTTCGGGAAACGCAAGTAAAGGATCTGAGGATTTTTTTTTCTTTGTCTTTTTGACACAGGGCTTCGCTATGCGGTTCAGGCTGGCCTTAAACTCACTCTGTAGCCCAGGATGGACTCGAACTCATAGCAATCCTCTTTCCTCAGCCTCCCTGCTGGGATTACAGGCATGTGCCACCATGCCTGGCCTCGAGATATTTTTTTAAATGAATTATTTTTATTTAAATTTTAAACTGTACATTTACATGGTAAAAAAAAAATTGTAAAAGTACAAAAGTTTTCAAAGCAAAAGTAAATAAATAAATTTTTAAAAACCTACCTACCCCTGTATCTCAAACCGTCAGTTTCCCCAGACCGGATTAGTTGGTTAGAGTACACTTTTTGTCCTCTCTTCCACTCCCCTTTATTTTTCTAGTAAAATGGAACATACCATACATTCAGTTCTGTACTTGTTTAAAATTTTTTTCTACTAAATAGCATTATTCACAATAGCTACAAGATGGAAACAACCTAGATATCCAAGACCAACGAAGAGATAATGAAAATGTGATAAGAATCTTACTCAGCTTTTAAAAAAAGAAAAAAAAATGACTGTTACCATTCAGGTAGCAAATGTCCCTTAAAGGTCTTGTGTTCAGAGGTGGAGCTCTGGGAAGGTGACTGTGACATGGGGGCACTATGCTCACCAGTGGATTGATGCACCCATGTGTTTTTAGGGCCTGGGTCCTTGGAGAAGAGGCAGGTCACTGGGGGCATGATCTGGAACTCGTACGCTTGTCCTCTGCCCTTCCCTCCTCTCTCTGCTTCCCAGCTGCCATGTGGTAAACAGCCTTACTCTCAGGCCCTTCCTCCATGAGGTTTCTGCTTTGGGGTCAGCATGCCAGGGACTGAATCCTCCAACCATGAGCCCAGTTAAACCTCTCACTTAAACTGTGAGTGTAGGGTATTGTGTCCATTAATCAGAAAGCTAAGACTCTAGTGTAACCAGCTCCATCTAGCTCTTGGGTTCTTGTTTTTGGGCAAGAATGATTAACGTCAGCAAAACAGCAACCAGCAGGTGCTGGGGTATAGCCAAATGTGTGTTTATCAGAATAAGAAGAAAAGCTCCCCACTAGCTGGGACGGGGGTTCTGCAGGGTGGAGGTGTTTTAAGTTCAGAAACTTTTTATGCAGTTTCTGTACAGATCAGTGGTTGCAAACCTACGGGACATGTGCTGCAGCCAGTTGTTTATCATCACTGCAGGCTCTCAAAGGTTCACCATCACTGGTATGGTGAACATGACAGAGTGCAGGGATGCTTCTGGGTGTAGGTAAGTCTCTGATGTCCAGAAAGCAAGCTGCTTTGTTTGCATTTCACTTCCTTCAAGGCTTCTCCCACTTGTTCAGGGACCTGTTATTTGTCCCTTGCATTGCACTAGGCCCTGATAATCAGTTTACTTAAGTTAATTATTCAGGGCCCTGACTTTTAGTTTACTTAACTATTCAAGGCCTGCACCTTTTCTGCCTAACTTTCTCTAACTCCTTGCTTCACTGTGTCATGCGTATCAGCTGGGATGAAACTTGAGGACATTTGGATAAATGAAATAAGCCAGAAACAAAAAGTCACATATGGCACTTACATGAGGTATACAGAGCAGCCACGTTCATAGAGACAGGGTAGAATGGTGTTTGCCTGGGGGTTGTGGGAAGTTGTCTGGTGGTTGTAAAGTTTCAGTAATACTGGATAGGGAAACTCTATGTAGCTGCCATACAATAAAGTATTTGTGTTTGACAATATTCTACTGTACATGGAAATTGTTCAGAAAATGAATTTTTATGTTCTGTGTTTTTTTGCTGAAATAAAGAGTTACCTCAAAGAGTGTTCCACATCAATCATTCTTTTTAATGGATGCACAGAATTTCATTGCATAGATGGGCTATAATTTATCCACCTAGTTCCAGATTGAGGAATATTCAGTTTGTTTACAAACTTCTTTCAAAGAAGCAAAAAAATGATTGCACATTTGAGGGACTGAATTATTCTCAAATTACTTTTTGTTGTTATACTGCATTTTTTCTTGTAACCGTAGCACAGTTTGGAGATGGGCCACTGTCTCCCATATGCACTAGGTAGTTTTTTGTCTCTAAAGCTCTATTCATCCTGCCTGCACAGCTTGAAAGTCACCTTGCTCTCCATTTAACCTGAGCATTCTCCCTGTTCAAGAGCCAGTTCAACACTTAAGTCCAACTATGTTTCTCAGGCAACACACAAGTTTCATCTCTGAACCTAAAACATTTTCTGCCATCATTCATCTGGGGAGTTGACCCAATCTTAGACTTCTTCTGGGTGGTGTTCACAGAGTGCATGGTACAAAGACCATGATGATTGTTAAACTATCCAAATACTTTCATACACACGGATAAGCCTAACTTCTCTGGGACCTCTGAGAGTTCTCTTAGCCATCTAGCTCCCTTCCTTGGAACTCCTCCTTCTCACAGCTTCCTGATAAAGTAATTAAAAGACCAAAACTTGATGTTTTAGGGAAGATCCAGGACTTGGCTCTTGCACGGGGCCCAACTTTGTGGCAAGCTCTACCCCCTTCCCATAGGAGTCATAAATAAATATTTTGAATATGGGATTACTTGCATGTTTTGGCTCTTTAAAGTAAGCATTTGAAGAAAGGGAACTTGCCTCTTATTACTCTGGTGTACCCCAAAAGTCATTATCATGTAATACATCTCATAATCAGTACTCTGCATACAAGCGCATGTGCCCCACTGACAAAGAAGTCTGCTCGCATCCCAGTAGGTTTCAGTGGCCCCAGCTTCCCTGGAGCACCTTGAAGTCTCCTGCCCTCCCAAGGCCTCTGCTAGGGTACCACCACGGCGCTCCATAACCCTTAACAGGACTTTTCTTCCTGAACTTCTGACAAACTCCTTGAGTACCTGTTGGGCATCTCCAAAGGGATGCCCAAGTTCCCTGGGCACAAGGCTGACCTTTGGTGAAGTGCAATGCTATAAATAAAACATGAAAATCGAAACCAAATCATCTCCACCTAGGTGCCTCTGTAGAAGTAACCCTGTTTCACCTCCTTTGCATTCCGGAAATGAAATGCCTGCTTTTAAGCATCCCTGGGTCGGTACAGATACTTTCTGGCGCACCACTCCAGGTCCTCAGACTTTCCCAACTAAAAAGAGGGCTTTCTAAATACTGGTTTAGGAAGAAGTCAGGAGGACACAAGCACCCTAGCAGCTGGACCTGGAATGACCCAAATCTTGGTCCTTTCCCATTCTCATTCTGGTCTGGCCTCCTCCCAGATTTCCTTCTCTGCCCATCTTTCGGCTCATCACCCCATCTCCACCTCAGATAGTTTTAGCTGACATCCATCTCTGACCTTCCACTGGCATTCTGGCTCTGCCCTAACCCCATCCAATTTTCACCCTACTCCGGAATTCCGCGCCAGGTCTTCGCTCCGCCCCTCGCCTCGCCCCGCCCCGCCCCACGGCTCCTCCCCTCCCACCCCAGTTTCAGCCGGCGTGGGGCCCTCGGGCCTCCCTCACCTCCGAGAATAGCGCGGCTAGGTGCTCCAGAGGAGTAGCGGGCAGGTCTCCGCAGACCACTGACCCGCGAAGGCCGGTGGGTCCTGGAGGCTCGGGCCTGGTGCGCAGGAAAAAGAGCCCCTTTGAGCGAGCCCGCCCAGACTCGGGTCCCGCGTCCAACCCCTGTCGCATCGCCAGGCCCCCGGGTCCGGGCCGCACCACCAGCAACGGCCGCGGCCCCTCTGCGGCATTACGGCCCAGAAAGGCCTGGAGTAGATGCTCGGCCTCGGCGGTGGCCGTGCAGCGCTCCCAAGCACCCGCGGCCGGCCGCAGGCTCTGAGCCACGTAGGCCCCCAGGAGACGCAGTCTCGGGTCTGCGCCGGGTTCCCCGTCCGCATTCTCTGCGGTGAGCAGGGAGGGAGCCTCAGCGTTCGGCATCGCGCGCGGCCTCAGGCTGCTTTGGTTTCCCTAGCGACGGGGACGCTGCCGGGACTTCCCTCCTCTGCTTCCTTCCTATTGGGCCAAAGACTCCTGACCCCGCCCCTTTCAGGCCAATAAGGTACCGGGGAGGGGAGAGTACGGGAAGGGGCGGGGTCGCGTCATTGTTGCTAGGAAACCAGCGGAGGCTCCAGTTTAATGGTTGGTCTGGTGGATTGTAGTTGCTTGGGGCGACTGTAGCCGGTAATAGTTTATTTATTAGTGGGGTGCGTGGAGAGACGAGGGGGGTCAAACATATAAATGTTGTTAAGGATCCTTTTGGCCAAGGTCAAGTTACATTCCTCAGAGGTCTCCAGACATTGTACATTGTACTGTTCTCTCACATCTATTCTAAACGTTTAATCTACAAATTTAAACAAGACACTAGAGCATAAAATAGACGTACGAAAATTCAATGAAGTTTTTAGGTTTTTTCCACGATGACGACTGAAGGATTTTACTTCAGAACGGTACCGTCCAATAGAATCTCTGTCCATGACGAAACTGTTTTCGACCTGGGCCAGTCACGGCTGGGCGTTATGGACGTAAAAGTGCTGGTACTGCAGAGGAGCTGAATTTTAAATTTTATTTTAAGGTAAATAGGCATATGTAACTATTTGTATTAAACAGCTCGATCTCATAATTTGAATGTCAATTATTTTTAAAAATTTTTTCCAGTGCTTCGCTTTTGCCCATGTCTTAGGCATGTGCTTCTGTGCCAAAAAATAATAATAATAATAATAATAATCAATTCCTCTCTAAAGTTTAGCTAAGCTTACAAATATGCAGGGCGCTCAGAGCACCCTCATCCCATCCTCTGTATAGACTTGTCTTCAAAAAGGGATAATAATGAAGAAACCTTGTCCGACCTCAGAAATTAGCATTTCACATCAGCTGAATCTTTCTCCGTGATCAGGATGAATAAGTTTGATCCATTCCATGCATGGAAGGTGAAAATGTGTGGATGCCAAGGAAATGGACAAGGTAATGCAAAGCCTAGAGGTCTGCAGAGACTTTCTATTCATCCCCCTACTCGGGTTTTAGTCCCCTCTTGGCAAGGTGAAAGTTTATTATAGGCGTCAGAGGAGTAGAAAAAGAAGAGTGACTATCAAAGACAGCTTGACTAACAGCAGCCCCTCAGGAAAACACCTGTGGTTGGGAGGTAAAATGATTGATCTCATAATTGAGACACAAGAGGAAATGTGATGAAAAAGGTTCCCTTTCGCAAATGGATCTCCATGTCTATGAAGTGTTTTATCACATCCAGATTAAACAATAAGCAGACTAATTATGAGAAAAGGGAAAAGTGGGGCACTTAAAGGACTTTTACGATCAATTTAATAATTGACATTTCAAAAACAGCATCAGGGAAAAATAGAAATGTCAGAGGTGTCTTACATGTGTCATCATTTCATGTAGTTTCCTATTTTTATGCACACAGGGAAGCATTATTATCCTTTTGAGGCTGAGGGCCTCTGAGTGTATCAATCCTGCTCATGTTCTGCATACAGAATAACTACGAGGACATTTGCTTCTAGCAAATCTTAAAATAAAACTCGTTCCACCCTCACTATGGCCTTTGTATCCTTTGTTCTTTCGCTCCAGTGGACATAGGAACAAAGGAGCCCATGAGATGACGTGTAGATACCTGTCTGAGGTCAAAGCCTCCTGAACACTGTAATCCAAGGGTTTTTTTTCTCTATAAGTCATTTTCTTTCCATTTTAGAAGATGAGCCGGGGTGAGGGGGGGCATCTCTACCACCTTTAACAGAAGCAACAGACAGTTTCTTTATATTATGTAATTATGTAAGAAAACTATTGCATTAGTGATCTATTGCTGTATTACAAATTACTCCAAAATTACTCCAAACCATTAAACACTTATTATCTCATAGTTTATCATGGGTCATGAACTTGAGAGTAGTTTAGCTGAGTGGTTATGGTTCAGGATCTCCCATGATGCTTCAGGCAAGATGTCACCAGGGGCTGTATTGTTTAAAGGCTTGTTCTTGGAGGAGGCATTTGCAAGATGGCCCACTCACAGGGCTCGCAGGTGAGTGCCGGCTGTGGGCAGGGGGCTTCAATTTCTCAGCATGTAGAATTCTCTATTAGGTGCATGAGTTTCCTCTTAATACTGTAATTGATCAAGTGATCTAAGAGAAAAAAATGACAGAAGTCACATTCTCTCTTAGGAGTTAGTCCTGATAACACACTACCATTCTTATAAAAAATCCTATGACTTATAGAAGTTTGACTTATTAAATGTGAGAGGTAATCCACAAGGATGTAAACACCAGGGGAAAGGAATAATCTGGTGTCCTCTTGGAGATGAGCTACCACAAAAGGTATTGGAGAAGGTATTAAATTAGTGTACGATGAAAAACTTGAACTTGCTTCCACAGTCATATTTTATAATCAGATGTTTTGCTTAAACTAGTTATGTACAATTCCTGCTCAAGAGTTGTGGTAATGATCTCCGTAAATTCTTGACAGTCATCAATGGTAAGATGTTTGTGGCAAATAAAATTTAAAACCTTTTACAACTGTTTAAGAATTTACTATTGATATTATTTATACAGAACCTAGTAGCTCTTTTCTTCTTTGATATATTATATTTTGAATTTGTTAATTTGCTGCTAATGGATGTTGAGTCTAAGTCAGCCTTCTACAAAAACATCTCAAAATAGGGCCAGGGGTTTAGCTCAGTGGTATAAGTGCCTGCCTGGCAAGTGCAAGGTTGTGAGTTTGATCCCTGGTAGAAAAAAAAAAATCTCAAAATAATGATAGAAGTACTAAAGAACATACATGCACTACAGGAGAAAGTCCACCTAGAGCCATCTTGGATGCTACTAAATAGGCATATCTGTTACAAACCAGTATATACTGAATACCTTGTGGTAAGAGAACTCAGGCTGTGAGGTGACATGTATAAGAATATTAATAGCTGTAGTTTTTACAGTGGTAAAATAATGGGAAGCAAACCAAATAACTGCCACAGTTGAATGGACAAATTATGTTCTATATTATTCATGGAATAAAATACCATATAACTTGCAAATGTATGGATGATAACCACATGCATCAACATAGCTGAATCTTCAAACCAGAATACTGAACCAAAAAAGCAAGTTGCCAAGTACACTCAGGGTTCTATTTATTAGAAATTTTAAACAAAATAAACAAAAGGAATTTTGTTAAAGGAACAAATATATGTAAAACACTTTTAAAAAGTAAGGGGATGATGATCACATTGTTCTTTTTTTTTTTTTTTTTTCCTGAGAAGAGGTATCACTGTATTGTGCAGGGTTGGAACTTGGGATCCTCCAGGATCAGCCTCCCAAATTGCTGTTATTACAAGTGTGGGAAACTAAATGGCACAAGATTCAGATTTTGACCACCTCTCAGGAGACCAAAGAAGTGTGGATCAAGGGGATTCACTGGCCTTTCAAGTTCCTACTAATGTTTCATTTTGTAATCTGACTTGTGGTATTCTTAAATTGTACGTATTTATTACACACTTACTTATGTACATGTGATATCACCCCAAATAAAAAAATAAATGAAGAGGAGATGTGTCATTCTGTGGGCTTTGAATATTGTGGGGAAATACGTTCCCGTTACTGAAGATAAATGGATCATTACTCATTTTAATGCTCAAATGCATTATATTTGTGAGATTATAACCAAATACCATTTCAATTAAATTTTATAGTGAAGTATATTCCTACTGACTTTTTCCTCATCAAATCCAGCAGACACTTTCAACCTTTATCTTACTGCACTTCATTGCTCTGTTCAACCCAGTTGAGTCCTGATTCATAGTGCAGAAATATTTTATTCTTTTGACTTTATCACAAACGTTCTCTTCATTTTCTTCCCTCCTGTGTGTCCACTTCTTCACAATTGCTGTGACTCCTTTCTCTCTGTCCCTTCAATATTAGTGTTGTTTAGCCATCCGATTCTCATCCTCTAGTCTTCTTACTTATCTCCGGTCCAGAGTTGGGAGATCCAGACTTTTGAGGCTCCACCTGTTTTCCCTCAAACCTCTACAGAGATTGTTCCATTGTTTTCTGGAGCTTAGTATGGAAGACAAGTTTGAAGCCAGCTTGATCTTTGTGCTTTTGTAGGTAACCATCTGAACACATGAGGATTTTTTTTCTCTCCTTGTTTTATTTTTGTAATTAAAAATATCTAGGAGAGAACTCAAATTACATTTAATCAATTTCTGCCTGATATTAAAAAAGCCTACTCTGCTCTCATAATGAAACATTTCTGTACAGTAGGAAAAATTATTATGTGGAATCTTAGATTATTACTTCTCTTCTGCTTGTACTCTCTGGTCTGGTTTTCTGGTAGCGTAAACTTGCTAGAATGTGCCAACAGTTCTAAGTAGGGAGTACATTTTGAGACATTAATTGAAGTTTTTCATTTCTGTGTGTTCTGATGTTATTCTATTCCACCCCATGAGTTAGCAACATTAAATGCCTCAGGGGAGTGCGGATACAGCCTAGAACTGTGACTCTGGAGAGCTTTTAAACACACAGCAGAGACACCAGCTGAAAAAGCCATGCTGTTTGCTTGCATATATTGTAATGGTCAAGCACTTAAATGGAGAAAGGTTTTATGCTGTTGCATCCCTTTGTTTGAATTCCAAGAACTTGACTCTGAATATACTTGAGAACCTGGGGGTGAGTGTCTAGAATGGGTTTTCTGAACCATGGAGGGGTTGGTATGCATGCTGCTGTGATGAGATTTTCTTACAGAGAAGAGATAGGAGTGGGTAGGGGTGATGGAGAAATAGAGCAGAGGAATGAGAAAGACCTCGGTGAGGCTGCAGGATTCCTGATTCTTTCAGGAATGTGCAAGAGGATGAAAGGGCAGTGGCTGCAGAAATACGTGAGTGTCCAAGAGAAGGGGACACTTGACATGTGCTTTGCAGGGGAGCCCCAGAAAACTGCAAGCAAGTGAAGAAGCCCCATAAAACCGGGGCCCTGATGTTAGGGTAGCAGTAGAAAAAGAACCACAAAGTAGTCTTTTGATGTTCACATGACCAGTCCTTAGTAGATGTCATAATAAAGCAACTAGGGTTTAGAGCTAGAAAAATGAAAATATATTTTGGAAATAAATGTCATCCACTTGAGGCTGACCCTAATACTACCCCTAAGGCTAACCCTAAATTAACCCTTAATTAAAGGCTAGTTATTGAAAGCTTTGCTATGGAGTAAGAATCTGCTGCCATCACTTCCATTTTGGTGCAGTTTCAAAGGCAAGCAGAAGACAAGATTTATGGCAGAAGAAATGGAGGTGTCAGCAGGTGTGCCCTGATTGGAGGTTGTTGTGAAATTACAACCAAATAATGAGCAATGAGCTCACCCAAAGTGGGCATCTTAGTGACTGTTTAGGGGCACTTGCCTGACTTTCTCCAGTCCTAAACTAGAAGTGATGCAAAAATTAGAAAAGCTGTTCATTACTTATCAAGTGCTGGCTGTTTTGGATCCATTAATGTAGTGGATATTTATTTACTTATTTTTGCAGCATTGGCAGTCCAGCTCAGGGACCACTGAGCTCCATCCCTACCCCATCCCCATGCCCATTCCCCTTTTTTAATTTTGAGAGAGAGTCTTGCTGAGTTGCCCATCCTGGCCTTGAACTTGCAATGTGCCTACCTCAACCTTCCTAGTAGTCAGGATTATAGGCGGGCACCAACACACCTAGCTATATATTCAGGTCTCAGTCTCTCAATCTCTCTCTCTCTCTCTCTCTCTCTCTCTCCCCCTTTCTCTCAGAAATCTGAGCTTTGTGACCATGGGAAATTCATCACTCCATATTTATATTTCTTCTAGTGTACACTTACCAGAATCCAATTTATATTTAACCTCATTGTTTTATGAACATTTTTCTTTCCAGTTCTGAAAGGATGGTGAGGATGTATAGATGCATAGGTGAGATAGCTTAAGCTAGAGATGGGAGGGAGTAGATACTACTTTTGTTGCTTCACACACTTACCACCCATGATGAGTATCAGGAGTCAGGAAATTCAACCCACTGCCAGTTATTGCAAATAGAATGCTACTGGAACGCAGCCATGCCTACTAATTTATGACATCTACGACTTTTTTTTCCCACTAGAATTGCAGAGTTGCAACTATGTAGACAATATATGGCCCCAGATTCTAGAAAATTTACTGTCTGATTCTTTATAGAAAAAGTCTACCAGCCCTTACTTTACATTAGCATCTTTTGGTTGGTAAACTCAGGTAAGGAGGCTATAAAACAGCTTCTGTCTATGGAGTAAAATTCAGTATATGTAAAATGCAAATCCATATGCTTTTCTTGTAACTGATCGCCATTTCTTGTATCGAAAACTACCTCTACCCCCAGACCACCTTCGACCCCAGCCTCAGTTCAGATGCTTCTGAGATGGCTAAGGAGCCTCCAGGTAAGCGCCTGGAATGTGTAACTCAGCCTAAGCTCAGATTATTGGGAGCCTCCATCTTGGTCACTAATATGCAGATGGGGGTATCATCCTATCCGAAGAGCAGAGTTAGACCCAACTTTGGTTTGACCGTCGGGGTAAAACAGGGCTTCCTATTTCCTGCTGGGCTTGGACCTGGTGGGAGGGAGCACAGAGCTCATGCAGCAGCCAGCTCAGCAGCTGCAGGAGGGGAAGGGCCATAGGGGAACTGAGCCGAGATCCTGCAAGTGGAGCTAAGAGATAAAGAAGAGAAAGCCAGTCTGGAGGATGGTGTTTGAGCACTAAATCCAGCCTACTCACTGGTCTTTTCATGTACACAGGCCAGGCTATTCCCTCCCTAGGAAGCCCACTTGAATTCTGTTGTCTGTTTCTCTTAAACAAGAATCACAAATAGTGCTGCAGCAAGTGAGAAAGTTCTTCAAGATCTTTGTTGAAAGGGGGAAGGAAGCCTTCAAAGAAGACAGCTGAGAGAAAGAAAGAAAGAAAGAAAGAAAGAAAGAAAGAAAGAAAGAAAGAAAAAACATAAAAGGGATTTAACTCCTGGAACAATTCTTTGGAAGATGTAAAGGGTAGACCTCCATTTTTTTTCTTAATACTTAATAATTCCAGATCAAAGACATGGCCTTTTGATTTTATCCGGCTTTTAAATGAATGCAGTAAGACAGGAATTAATATAGGTAGATTTCTCTGTGTTTGTTCACTGTTCAATGTTTAATTTCCAGAAAGATGAAAATAATTATTTAATTAAACATGCTAAAGAATAACACCTGGCTTGCCTTTCTCTGTACTTGTCTTGCAGAAATATATTATGAAGAGTTGATGAAGCTATTTTTAAAAACAAGTTCCACACACTAGTTAATTATAGCTATAGCGTATAACTATGCATTTTTCACCATAGGATATAAGTAGGCAAGACAAGGAATGCTGCACAAAATGCATTTCTTCAATCATGAGAATTCTTTGAGCTTGGGGTGAACTTTAGCTCCTAAATATGACTTCCTTGTTTTGGAGGAAATTACACTTCTTAGAATGCTAGGGAGCCAGGCTTTATGGTGGTGCTGGGCTTATAAATTTGTGTAATATATATTCATTCATGAATTTAAGAGTGAATGAGTTAATGTATGCATTGCCAAATCCCTGAAAAGTGTTCACTTCCGGGCTTCCAGATTGGTAGGTGGGTCAGTACTGGTGGATTTTTCCGGGACACAATGGTCCATTGTGCACTGAGAGAAGCTGTGTAAGGGGCTAGGGATGAATGCACCTTGAATGTGCTGCCCTCTACTCCAGTGATTCTGCTTAACATCACCTGGGCATCCTGATGAGCATCTGAGGTTGAGGGCCAAGCCTTAGTATGTGTCAAAAGATTTCCAGGTGATTCCATTGTGTTGCCAGGCTAGAGAGCTATGCTCTAACAGGAACCCTTCCTTCTACAGGACCAATATAGTGGGAGTAGTGATGTCTCTTCCTTTTAATAGAATATATAATTTGTATAAAAATCATACATCATTTAACTGATTACACAATTATGAATATATATGTATATTCATTCTTTCACTTTAAATATAATAGAAAAAGGAAAGAATGAAAGAGAGTCATCCATTAGAATAAGTCCTATTGAGAGCTCCTGGTAAATGTGAAATCATAGCAGACTCTTGGTTCACTGGCTTAGTTTTCCTTACATGGCAGAAAGTCCAGATCAGTGCTGTCTCTCTTTTTCTCTCTTTCTCCCTCTCCCTCTCCCTCTGTCTCTCTCTTCCTTCCCTGTGACTTAGCATGTCTTCATCTGTTGTCTCTTCCTGTCTCTTCAAATACTTGTACTTACACAAATGTAAAGAGACTCAGTGATATTTCCTCTTGCTCCTTTAAGATCCCCCTTCAGATCCAGCGCCATGATTGAAATGACTTGCAAAGAGCTCTGAAGCAGGAGAAGGATCCCAGCCCTAAGAAGCCCCGTGGCACAATGATTGCATCTGTTTTTCTCAGTAGGTGTCCCAGTGATTCTCAAAGTGTGATCCTGGTCAGGAAGGCAGAGCAGCCAGATGTGGAATTTTTAAAAATGCGATTTTCTGTCCCCAACTTGACTATCCTGAAGAGGGAGCCAAGAGTGAGACTAGTCTAATGCGTTTCTTGAAGGTTTTCATGTAACTCTGATGTACAGTGAAGTTTGTGAACCAGGGTGGGTAGGAGGAATTGTTACTGACTTCCTCTTCCATGGCCTCTGCCTTAGGTAAAGAAATCATTCAAATCTTTGAGCTCAGGATAGGTTTTCTCCAAGGAAATAATACCACATGCAGAATGAAACAACCCCAGATACCAGACACCTGTGTAGAAATAAACAAAGACCACCCAGGTGACACCTCCTGAGGCTAATTAGTCAGGACTTGCTGTGTCCAGAGAGAAGCCACTGTTCTTTGTGTGTAGCAGATATCCAGCAGCAAGCAAAGAGGAAGCACTTGTGGTAAAGGAATAGTTTCAAACCTGCTGTGATTGATGGGAAATTGTTGCTCTGTCAAGCTGAGGGGGCCTCATTAGAAGTAGGGTATTAGTTAGAGGTGCATAGTTGGCTTTCTATGGCTCATCCTGAGTTGGAAATGGGAAAAAAAAAATAGGAAAATTGTCAGTTGTAGATAGCGAAGTTTAAGTTTTCATATGTCAACTTGCCTGGATTATAGTATATTTATACATACATCTAGTAAATCAGTACATCTTTTTTTTTAACAAAAAAGCAAAAAGGATAGAAATAATATAGAATTTAAAAAAAACAGTAAGAAGTCAACACTAGTTAACATATTGCATATTGTTATCTTACAAGTAGTTGTTCAGGTTATAAGATCTAGGTATAAAAAATGATCAAACAATCAAAGAGTGACAGCACAAACTGGGGTTGTTTGTTTGTTTATGAACTAACAGATAATTAGTCGTATAGCTATTTAAAACCAGCACTTCTGAGTAAGTTCATGGGGATATTTTTCAAAAGAGATGAACATTGGAATTGGGGGATTCATTATATAAAGGAAACATCCCTCCCCAATGTGGATGGGCACCATTCAGTCATTTGAGGATCTAAACATAACACAAAGGTGGATAAGCTTGAATTATCTCTGCCTACTTGCATGAACTGGAGTACTGATCTCCTCACTGCATGCCTGCTGTTCAGGCGTTGAGACCCAGGCTAGACTCTCTGCCATGGTGCTCAGGCCTTCAAACTACACTACCAATTTTCCCAGTTCTTCAACTGGCAGAAGGTCTATGTTGGGAGTTTCATTTTTCTGGAGAATTCTAGCCTTGGAAGATAATATAATATGCAGGATTCTGCCTTCTTGATTTCGTTTTGCAACCTATTTGATTAAGCAAGCCAAGGTGAAAATATGTAGAGATTTAGAGAGAAGCCTGGGAATATCAGTAGAGGAAACTCCAGGAAATACCGTGTTGAGTTGCAGGGTTATAAATGGGAAGGGTAAAGGACCCATGCTCTGAGAGATGGTGATGCTTAAGTGTAGAGAATGGACCCTAAAGCCAGGTTGGTTTTATGTGGGTAGAATGATCTATGGGACTTTGATTTCCCCAGGTGAAATGACTCTACTTAGAAAAGTGAGTGGGATCAATAAGGTTTGAAGAACAATCAATATTTTTGTAGACAACTCTTAAAATAACATTTAGATTTTTCAGTAAAATAAGTGGGAAAAAAATAAGACTTATTCCATGTCCTATGTTTTGAAAAATGATTAGGCAAGGCATATCATTTACATAGAATTTCTCTATTGACAGAATTTATTGAGCGCTTACATGTCTTCTGTTATTATCCTCTAACTACAGGTACAGAAAGGCCCCAAGGACAAGTTATTGCTCAATGTAATTCAAGTGGCATGCGATGCTGCAGGCAAGTTGATTCCCAAGTCCAAACTTTTAAGCACTTCACTAGAATGTCTGCATTTAGAGAAAATAGGATATGAAAAAAAATTCTGCACCCACGATGTAGGATTCATAGTTCTCAGGGTGCGATAACAGCCTTAGTCACTGTAACATAAATACAGCACATGACTAAAAAGCCTGAGAGAGAGGTTGCAAGTGGAGGAGGTGGAAAGTTCAGATGTATGAGCAGGACTTACAAATGCGGTGGGAGAAGTGCCTATTGTTATGGCTTCTGTCTCCATATTCCCCCAAAGTACATGCAGTTATAGGCGAAGCCTTTCAGAGGTAACTGAATCTAGAGTCTGTGATGCTGGAATCAAGGGTGTGTAATTATTCAATTAGTCTACTGATTGGTTTGGCATAGTTCTGGTTAGGATTAAGGGTATTTTTCTCTCATTGCTGAGACAAAATACTCGAGGCCCAAAATTAAGGATGGAAAGATTTATTTAGCTCACAGTTTGTGGAAGTTTCAGTTCATAATCATCTGGCTTTAAAGCAGGGTGGTGAGGCACAAGAGAAACACTTCAAGATTGCAGAAGTCAGCAAAAGCAGCAAAAGCAAAGTGCAGGAGAGCAAGTAGTTTTCCTCCCTTATACTGTAAGCAGGCTACCACCCCTTAGGGCAGGTGTAGCCCTCACAGAATCTCCATGCCCTCTACTTGCACAGGATGAGGATGTTTACAAAGTGAGACCCCCCCCATCCCTTGCTGAGTCCCTTAGTTAAACTTCTAAAATTTTCAAGCTGACATAATGTATCAATCATTACAATTCACTCCTTGTCAACTTGGCAATCAGATACATTTCTTTAAATCCATCTCTAGATATAAACACATGCTTATTCTTATCATTTTACAATTTGAACATTATAACACAGATTTAACAGTCCTTGAGAAGCAGTATTAAGTCCATCCACATTATATTACAACATAACATTTTGTCCCTGACCCTCCCCCCCAATTCATATACCTTCCTTTTGCAAAAAGCATTTAGTTCATCTTTAAGAGTTGCCAAAGTCCTAACAGTTTCAGCATTGCTGAAAAGTCCAGGTCCCAAGTCTCCTCTGAGATATAAGACAAGCTCTTAACTGCAAGCCCCTGTACAAATGAAAACAAAGTTAAACACTTCCAACATACAATGGCACAAATTAAACATTTTCATTCTAAAAGCTGCAAAAAGGCAGATACAAAGAATTGGGACCAAAGCAAGTCCAAAATCCAGCAGGGCAAACATTAAGTTCTGTGGTTCCATGTCCAGAATCTGAAGAAATCTGTGGCAAATTGTAAGTTCAAAAGGGCTATGGTGGTTCCACCCCTACAGCACTTTTGGTGGTTATAGCTCCCACAGCTTCTCTCTGAGGCCCACTTTGCTCCCTCCTTGCAGCTTTCTTCAGACAATCCACATTCTTGAATTTTCCCAACTTCTGGTGTCTCCCCTGTACCTTCACCCTCACCCTCACAGCTTCACACATTGCTGCCTCGGGGACACTCTGCTTGGCCTCCAACGCCTTGTGAAATCAATGTGGAAGCCTTGTTAACCCCAAAACTCTTGCATTCTGCATGCACCTGAAACCACCACCATATGAATGATGTCAAGGTCTGCTGCCAGCTCGAGCAGTAGCCAGGCCTCTCTCTCTCTTGGCGGTTGGGGTCGAGTGCCTGGATTTCTGTTCACTCTGAATCCAATTCTAAGGAGCAAATTTTCTACACTATTGCCATTCTAGAATATGATGCTCTGTAGCTTTCTCCTCAGAGTAGTCATTCACTTTTGCAGGTTTGAGGCTGCAAAGGGTAAAGAATTGCTACTTTTTGTGATATCTTCAGCCCATCTTTTCTGTTCTCCTCTTCCTTCTCAGTAACTGAGATTTCCTCAGCTCTGGCTTTGCAGTCCACAGCTTTATTGGAGTTTGCTTTCTGGCCAAAATCACAATGTTTTAAATCATCCTGATGAGCTCTTTGCTGTTGATTCTCAACATAAATCTGGCAAAAGCTCTCAACAATAGCCATGCCACAGCCTCAACATTCAGCTACCTTGAAATTTCTTCTGTCAGATTAATTAGTCCACTGCCCTAAGTCTCAGTCTCAGGCAAAGTCTCTGGACACAAGCAAAATGCAGATAAACTTTCTGCCAAGCCATAACATAAATTATCTGGAGTCCAGCAACCAGTTTAAGGTGTTCCAGTACTACTATTTCAGGCAACGTCTCAAAACCTTGCCAAATTCTTTCCACAAGTCATTCCCAAAAGCTCTTGAACTACATAATCAGGAATAGACATACCAATGACTCCACTTCTCTGGTACTAAATTCTGTCTTGGTTACTTTTCTCTCATGGCTGAAACAAAATACCCAATACCTTTCCAAACATTCCTATGGACAGTCCTTTTAATTTTTCACTATTTTAGTAAGGTGAAGTGGTATCTCACTGTGGTTTTACTTTGCATTTCATGCTCTTATTTATACATGGTTTGTAAACTGGTTCTTCAATATTTTGCTTCTCTTTTGTACAGGCTGTTTGATTTAACTACTTTGGGAAATTGTTTATATATTCTGGATACAAGTCTTCTATCAGATATGTGATTTTTAAGTATTTTTTCCCTAGGTTATAACTTGTGTCTTCATCCTGGAAACTTTTCAAGGAATTAGCTGGGGGAAACCATATGGCTTATCTTGTCTAGTTTCCCTATTGTGGAGGTCTCTGTCCTTTGCTACCTGCTATCCAATATCTGTGAGACTGTTGTTTCTTACACATATATGCTTCCTATGAGTGTGTGTATATATACACACTTTTTTTCTTGCTTTATGTGGGAGGATATATACAGTAGCAGTTATTTCACTTTGAATGGGGTAGAAGCCCCTGAAACCAGTAACTGTGAAGTTTTAAATATATAAAGGACACTGTAGAAAGATCTCTTAACTGATAGGAGGTATAACCATTGCAAATGTCTAGATTTTACAAGAATACAGTATTGTTCAGTATGGTCACTCTCCAAGACAGTAGATTTATGTGGTTAAATACTTAGCCACATATCTCCCATACCCAACCATTATGTAGAAAGTAAGTCACAATATCTTCTAAACTTCATTGAATGTATTTTGTGCCAAAGAACTATCTCAAGTACTTTACATGTTTTGACTTATTTTATCCTCATGAAACCTCTATGGCTGAGTACAATTGTAATGCCCACTTTACAGATGGGTTGACTGAAGCAAGAAGAATTTAAATGTAAGGTCTGTAGATAGAAATTTGCCTATTCCTCAAGTCAAAGTCTGTACCATTTTCTCATAATACTTTTCACTTTTTTCAGAGATTTCTCCCTAGTGAGTTTTATGCTTACAAGTGATAGATACTACAGTGAGCATATGTGTATTGACTAAAAATGTGGAAACAGGGAGATATTGTATTATTCAGTGTGATCAATAAGGCTCATCAAGTGAAACTCCTAGGATGGCACTTCAGATTGAAGATGCTGCTTTATTTGGGCCAAATTGTTTTCTGGTGTATTTTGCACAACTCTGTCTAATAAGCTTGCTTGAGATTGGAGTTTGCCTAATCTTTGAAACAGCAAAGAGTGTTTCTTGATTGGTGTGACCTGCAGACAACTTAATTTTCACTGCCTTGGATTCATCTGTTTCATCAATTTATGAGAACAAGCTCAAGAAGACAACAGTAGTGTGAGATGAACTTTTCAATTTGTTGTTCTTCATGGGAAGAGTAGACTGTTACAACTGGGGAAGAATCCCATGAAAGTGTTGGCAGAACTGAAAATGTTGATAGAATAGAGGATTTTTCTATACTTCACTGATTTCCCAATAAAAGCATACCAATATCCGTGGCTGACCATAGCTTGAATTGTGCCCCAGAAAATAAAGGAATGTTTGACTTCCAAGAAATAGGGAATCTCATATTTCCTTTCTATACTCCCTTCCCCTTATGCCAAATCTAGGATCAAGGAGATGGACCTCTGATGTGAGTTGGCCAAATCCCAAGACATAGCCCTAGTCTTAGGGTTATGAACTTCCAAGGAACTTAAATGTTGAGTGAACCATCATGATACCTCTTCTTCACAGGTCTCAAGAAGAAGACGAGGAAGAATGTCTCTCAGTGGGAAGAAAAAGGAGTCAGCCAGCTTAATTTCCCATGAGAGGTCTGCACTGCCTTCTCCCATCTTCCCTTTACACTGCCTGTCCCAAGACATACACTTGAGGGTACATATTCACAGCATTGTGTAAACAAGACTACACTGGATTTGTTTCTAAAAGAAAATCAAAGCATGTTTTCTATTTCTCTCTTTTTCTCATGAGATATTTATCCCCTATGACTAGCATATACTGATCCAGAGAATGCCTTGAAATGATTGTTTCAGAGTTACCCAGTGAGAACAAATGTCCCACTTCTGAGTCTTCAGAAGCTTTACTGATTTGTGAGCAAGACATTGTGGACATGATGTCTTGAAGTCAGCTCAGTAAAGCCAAGTTTTTCAGGGGTTTATATAGATTAGGTTTTGCCTATATTGTACAATGAACACTGTTTACTATAAAAATCCAATCCAAACCTACCAGGAGGAAGAAGTTGTCCCCAGTTTTTTTTTATTTAAAGAAAAAAATTTGAAACAGAAAGAGGGTAGAAATAATACAGAATTTCAAAGACAAAACAAAACGAAACAAAAAAATAGTAACCAGTAAGAAATCACTAGTTGATAATTACATATTTTCCTCTTAGAAGTAGTTGTTCAAGTTACGAAAGTAAAGCCTACAAAGTAGACATCCAAATAGTGAGACTGCAATCAGTTTTGTTCATACATCCAACAAAAACTTAGCAACATGGTTATCAATCCCACTCACTCAAGCATACGTGCAGTTATATCCTTTAGAATACTTTCTTTTCCTCTCTTTTTTCTTTACAATAATTATAATCCATTCTCATAAACTACTTAGAAATTCTATACATGTATAATTCTCTACATGTATACCTAGCCTTTCTGTATTAGAGGAAGAAACAAATCAAAACAAGTCAACAATACAGATTCCTAGAGAAATACGAAATGAAAAGGACATATAAAACCACAATACTAGGTGATCTACGGTAGTTACTATGATGTCTCTTTTGGTTTTCAATAAAAGTGTCTATATTGTCAAACATAGTATAATTAAACTTAGCATTGCATTACACTATTAATAAAATCTAAACATTGGAGACATAGGACTTCAAAGGCAGTTAATAATCAAACCAGAATGGGTATCCTATTGAATCTTGTCATCTTCAGAGTAGTTGCCTCTACTCTCAGACTTGATACTCTCAAGCATACCAGATTCAAATAAAATCAGTCAAGATAAAACAGCAGTATAACCAATCTTCTCTGTCTTATCTCTGCTATGCTATTTTTCTGTCATTGTTGTTTGTTTACTTTTCTCCTTCATTCCACTGTCTGCCCCTTTCTTTGAGGCCTTTCTGCCATTGTTCCTGGAACCCTGGTGATTTTCTTCTCTCTCTCTAGAATGTCCTTCAACATTCTTTGCAGGTTTGGATTGGTGGTTGTCCCGTTTTTAATATTCCAAGGAGATTTTTTATATTTAAGAGGCTTTTTGGTGGAGACAAGGTCTTTCTTTGTAGTACAAGCTGACTTTGAACTTATTATATAACCCAGGATGGCCTCAAACTTGCAGTGATCTCCTCCCTGAGCCTCCGAACTACTGGTATTCAGCCATGTGCCACTATGCCTGGATTTTCTAAGAATTCTTGTCTATACTCTGGTGGGTTCATGAAATGCCCAGGTCATTCCCCTCAGCTCAAAGTATTACTCATTCATTGGTACAGATCTTTCAGAATTTTACTAAATATTCAGTGTCAGTAGTTAAAACCTGCTACAGATCTGGGGAAGAAAGGAATTCTGGCATTATTCAGTTTGGAAGTCATGTATTTTTAATCAGCCAGCAAAACTAGGCAAAACTATGATTAAAAGAGATACTGTACTTATATAGAATGCTCTGGCTTATAGAGTGCTTTCTTTTTTTCTTTTAAAAGCAAAACAAAACAAAAACAAAAAATATAATTTCAAAAAATAGTACAAAATTAACGCTAGTTAATATATCGCATATCATCATCTTAGAAGTCGTTCAGGTTACAAGATTTAGGCATTAAAAAATGATCATACAATCAAATACTAAAAGCACGAGTTGTTGTTTTTGATGAAATTGTGGATATTGGTAGTATATTTATCTATCTTGTATATACATACATGCACACATATATATGTAGACCCATATACATATAAATTTTTTCTCATCTTTTCTCTATTCCTTTATCTTTTTGAGCACTTTCTTTTCCTTTCATTTTCACAACATTTATTGTACATTTTGGGTCTTATTACTCTTTCAGATATTTTATTACACTAGGGAGACAATACTATAGCATTGAAAAGATGTGATATTTTTATACAATGGAGTATTATTCAGCCATAAAGAAGGATAAACTTGAGATTTTTATAGGTAAATAGATGCAATTTGAGACCATACTCATAAGTGAAATAAATCAAACTCACATATGTAATATATTTTCTCCCTAGAGTGTTTTCTTTTTAAGTACATTAATTGACATCGTTTTAAAAATCAGCCTATTTTTATCCTTCAAAATATAGAATTTTAGCCATTCTGAGCCAGATACATTGCTGAAGCTGCTTCTGACAATGGCTGAAAACATTTATCATTCAAGTTAATTCCTTTAACCTAACTCCTTTCAACATTTAAAAGAATGTTTCATTTTTCTGTTGAAAAAGTAATTCATGCTCACTATAGAAATTTAGGAAATCATAAAAGTAAATGACACTAACAATTACCTAGACTTACCATCACTTTCAATAATTGGGGAAAATTTTCTTCTAGTTGTGGTGATGTACACAAATGCTCACAAGCACAAATCTGCACATATAGACATTAATATATGATGATCCTGTGATTTTTTTTAACACTCTTATGTACTGATCACTTTCTGAATGTGAGTAATGTGTGCTCATTGTAGAAGACTAGAAAGTATAGAAAAATATAAGTAATGTAGTGAAATCAATATACACACATATGATCAGACTTTTAACAGAATGTATGCTAAAATAATTATCATCCTAGATAGAAGATACAGGGAAAGGGGGATTTTTTTTATAATTACATATTTTCCTCTTAGAAGTAGTTGTTCAAGTTACAAAAGTAAAGCATACGAAGTGGACATTTAAACAGTGAGACTGCAATCAGTTCTGTTCATCTATCCAACAAAAATTTAGTAATATGGTTATCAATCCTATGCACTTAAACATACATGCAGTTATATCCTTTAGAATACTTTCTTTTCCTCTCTTTTTTTTACAATAAGTATAATCAATTTTCCTAAACTGTTTAGAAGTTCTATACATGTGTAAGTCTCTACATGTATACCTAGCCTTTCTGTATTAGAGGAAGAGACAAATCAAAACAAGTCAATAACACAAATTCCTAGAGAAACACGAAATGAAAAGGACATATAAAACCACAATACTAGGTGATCTACAGTAGTTACTATGATGTTTCTTGTTATTTTCAATAAAATTGTCTATATCATCAGGAATAGTATAATTAAACTTAGCAGTACATAGCACTATTAATAAAAACCAAACATTGGAGACATTATAGGACTTCAAAGGCAGTTAATAATCAGACCAGAATGGGTATCCTATTGAATCTTGTTGTCTTCAGAGTAGTTGCCTCTACTGTCAGACTTGATACTATGAAGCATACCAGATTCAAATAAAATCAGTCAAGACAAAACAGCAATATAGCCAATCTTCTCTGCCTCATCTCTACTATGCTATTTTTTTGTCATTGTTGTTTACTTTTCTCCTTCATTCCACTGTCTGCCCCTTTCACTGAGGCCTTTCTGCCATTGTTCCTGGAATACTGGTGATTTTTTTCTGTCTCTAGAATGTCCTTCAGTATTCTTTGCAGGGTTGGATTATTGGTCATGAACTTCCCCAGGTCCTCTTTGTCGTGGAAATATCTTGTCTCTCCATTAATTTTGAGAGACAGTTTTGCAGGGTACATCAATCTGGGTTGAAGGTTATTTTCTTTCAGGGCTTGGCATATTTTGCTCCAAGTTCTTCTTGATTTGATAGTTTGCAGAAAGAAGTCTGCTGTGATTTTGATGAGTTTTCCTTTATAGGTAATCCATTTCTTTTCTCCGACTGCTTTTAATATTCTATTCTTGTGATGGGTTTCTGGGATCCTGATTATTACATGTCTGGGTGTAGATCTGTTTTGGTTGTAGCTGGCTGGAGTTTTATATGCCTCATATATCTGAACATCACTTCTGTTTCCTATGTTTGGGAAGTTTTCCTTCATTATTTCTGTGAATAGCCTTTTTATTTTATTTGTATTTGTCCCTGCTTCTTCGTTCACATTTTTTATTCTTAAGTTATAAATCCTCTTGTCATCTTCTAGCCTTTGTATCGTTACTTCCCGGTTCCTTGTTATTTTTAAGAGATCTTTCCTTTCATGATCATACATTGCAAATCTATCTTCAAATTTTGAAAGTCTGTCTTTAGTTTTAGTTAAGAAGTTTTGCCAGTTTTCAATGGAGTTTTTAATTTCCTGATATTCTCTTTAAATCTGTTTCGTGTATTCTAGATTTTGTTTATATTCTTCTTCAAAGACTTCTCTCCTTTCTCTAGGTTCCTCCATTCTTCCATTTGTGTCTTCTTGAGGAGTTCCCAGCATTTCTTTCATTAATCTTCTTACATCTTGCTTCACCTGAGTTAGAATTTCAGATTTAAATTTGTCGATGAAGTCACGGAAGTATTTCTTTATTTCCGATGAGGCTGTGTCTGATATTGCATGTTTGTTGCCCTCAATCTCCTCTGTATTTACCTCTCCTGGACTTATTTTCCCTAGGTCAGCAGTTGGAGGCTTTTTGTTGTTTCTTTGTCTTGCCATGTTTCTGGTTTCTTTCAGACAGGTGAATGGTGGAGTCTCAGGACATTTTCATATTGCTTAAAGTTTTTCTGCAGTGTACTGGCTAGGGGATTGCTGCCCTCTCCAGTCCGCTGCTGATCTGTGAGGCGTGTGCAAGGTGAAAGAGAGATTTGTGACAAATATAATCTACTGCTAAATAGTTTGTCTACTTATAAAATGAAACAATGATACAGATCATTTTATTGTGATTTTTAAATAATAAAAAAATGTATGTCAGTATCCTTAAATTATTGCTGTCCAGACAGGAAAAGCTCTGATTTTGTGGCTCTCCCAGGACGATACCACCATACCCCCTCATTAAACCCATGCTTTGTGGTAGAACTCTAATGACCCCTTTGAAGTGTAAGAAGTGACTTTTCCCTGTTCTTCCCAATTTGTCCCATTCTTCCACAGTCTCTGTGTTAGTCAGCTGTGTAAGAAAATATCTGAGAATAACAATTTAAAGGACAGGTTTATCTGGCAGTTTCAGAGGTTTCAGTCAGCTGGCTCCATTGCTGTTAGACCTGCGGTGAGGCAGAAACATGGAGGCAGAAGAGAATGGTAAAGGAATGTTGCTTTCCTCCCAGCAGCTAGGAAGCAGAGAAAAAGAGAAACAGCCCAAGAGAAAGGTGCCAGGGATAAAACACAGTCCCCAGTGTCACGCTCCCATAATCTACTCTGTTCAACCCCACTTCCTAGTGGCCCATTCAAATAGTTGAGCTAATTCACTGATGAGGCCAATACCCTCACGTCCCATCCTCTTCTATACCCTACCTCGGAGCGTTGCTGCACTGGGAACCAATTCCTCGCCCCATATTTTCAACCATAACAGCCTCTCAGTGGTTTTTCCTTGTCCTTAGGACAAGGTCAAACTCCTGAGCAATGAGACACATAGTAATTCCTAACCATAAGGGGTGGGGTGAGGATTCAGTGAGTTACTGCATGCAAAGTACCCCGGAAGGCTGCCTAGGGCACAGTAAGCACAGGATAAACATTAGCTGCCGTAACAGGCTCCTCTGCCCCCTGAGTGCTTTCTTCATATTATGTGGGATAAGGGTCAGATTAGTTTCTGTTTTACATTATTGATTAATCTCCAGTCACTGAGAAGGAAAACATTTTCTCTCTACAAGATTAAGTTTGGAAATTAAGCAATGACTACCATTGCCCTGACTGGCTTTGTGTTTACTGGTGCTTAGCGTAGGATGGCAATCTGTTGTCAGGAGGTATGGGTGATACACGTTGGGGGACAGGATGATGGAGGACAGAGAATGAAATGTTCCTGAGTCACTTCTCCTTTCCACCCTATCTTAGTCTCCCTTGACGTTGTTTTTGTTCTTTCGTTGATTTTTAAAAGTATGTCTCTTGCCATCTATTTAAGATGTCTTATAGTTATTCACTTGTATTTTATACTTTTCCATTATTTCTTTAACAAAACATCCCATTTCCCTAATCTGGGTCATTTTGCATAAATCTCAGGCCGGTTACATTTGTCTGCCTAACCGTTATGCCAAGCAAGTAAACTTACGGTGTCAGCCATAAGCAACTTTAGGTTTTGTTCTTATCTCTTACACTTCAGGTTTTTCTTAGAAAATGAGTCCTTTTTTCACCTCTCTATCTTAATAATCAATACATCCAGTCTGTTGCAATATTAACTTCCAAAATTCTGTAAAAACTAAAACTCCTTCCAGCCCTTAACTCAGGGTTGGTTTGGGCTGATTGGCAGCTATGGAAAAGGGGGGCTGCTTCTCGTTTTCCTCAGACTGAGCTTCCATGTCTCCTTCTCTCTCACCCCCACCTCTCCTTATCCTCTTCAGCTTCTTCAGCAATGGCGTATATGGTAATTGCTACCCACAAGAGGTGGTGTGATGATTCAATTTCTTAATAATATTTCTCCTACGCCCCCCAACTCTTCTCTGTTTCTTTTCTTTCTCTTTCAAGGCTGCACCAGGCTGCGTCTGGGGGCTGTGCAAAGCACGATACTGCAGCAGATTATCTGCAGAAGTAGACATCAGAATCTGATATTTTCTAATAATGTGTTTTCAAACTGATTAAATAACTTTTTGAAATATAAAATTATTCTACCTTCTCACTCATTTTTTCTTGTGCTAAATATAGTTACTTCTCTTAAAAACATGCTCTTTATGTTACTATATCATGGATGTATTATTGTAACATGAATTTAAAAATACATTTTATTTATGTATTTATCTTTTATTGACAGTATAACTGTACATCTTCACAGAATACAGTGTGATGTTTCAGTACATGTATACATCACATAGTGATCAAAAGATATTTAGACTCTCTATCATCTCAAATATTTCTCATTTCTTTGGCATGAAAACCTTCAAAATCCTCTTTTCTAGCTATTTTGAAGTATGCAATACAATATCATTAACTATAATCACCCTTTTGGGTAACACAAATCCAAACTAATTTCTTCTACATACTAATAAATATCTTTTACTTTTTGTGGTGCTGGGGATGGAACCCAGGGCCATGTGTGTGTTAGTCAAGTACTCTAATACTGAGCTACACCCCCAGTCTTAATTTCAAATACAGTAAATGCATATACATAGGTGTCACAAAAGCAAATTCTTTCTGGGGACTTCAATTCTTGTTAAGAGGGTTGCAAAATCTTTCTGGAGTCCCCAATACTTGTTAAGAGGCTCCTAGGATATAAAATTCACCCAGCACTGTAGATGCAGGCCACAAAATAGAAGCACATCACCTTCAAATTTTATGGCTGAAGTGTGCAGATTTGTGTATATCTTTGTTTCTCTGTAATGGATGTCCTTTGTTGCTGTGAGCTAAATCTCTGGAGATCTCTTTCAGATGCCCAGACAGGGCACCTGACTTCTAGGTATCACATAAGGGATCGGTGCCTGGAGTTTAGTAGGGCCTCTCTCTGTGTAGTCCTGTGAGACTCCCATTTCCATGCTGTCTTCACTGTCATATGCTGGCATAGAACTTTCATCAGGAATTTACTCCCCACCCCACCCCACCCCAGTCTGGGCAGGAAGCTAACCATAAGTCCGTTTTGCTCTCTTGTCTTCCAGTCTGTCGGGATAATTCATGGTCCACTTCCCTGTGACCACACTCTTCCCTCTCTACCAGCCCATCCCACAGTGGGTATTAAGAGTGGGGCCATCTATGAGATCCAGATATCTTTTTCTCATTTTTGGTTCTTCCTGAGGTTTTTCTCCAGTGCTGGCAGGTATTTCTCTGTCCTGTACAGCCGAATATGCCCCTACCACAACTTACATCCTATCTACTATGCTTAAGGTAAAAAGTCAAGTTTTGCAAGCTTGAGTCATTGATACTCAAAGGTCAAACGTTAATGTTAAAAGAAAGACTTACTGGTTTCACTAAGTGAATTTTATATTAAGTGCCTGACAGTTTTTGTACTGTGTATTTTAAAAAGTCTATTTTGCAAGCAAAGTTCACCAAGACTTCTTCCTCTGGTCTCTACCTTTTGGCTAAAGGTAGAGTAGATGGTGATTTAGTGTTTTTGTCTTGGTGGAGAAAAAGAATGAGTAAAAGAATAAAAAGGAAACCATCAGAATTTCAAATCATTACCCTGTTATGAGAAATATTTTAGTGATTCCACAGGATCCACTGATGCCTGCTCTGTTCACTCTCTTCTCCAAAGTCCTGGAAGGGAACCAAAATGCAAATGCTCTTTCATGGGATATATTCTCAACAGCTCTGGAGTACTGCACTACAAAGAACCTTCCAAGTTTAAACACATGAAATGGTAACAATTACTTACTTTACAGGGAGACTATTCAATGTATGGGTTCACCCTGCACTTGTGTTTTTTTTTTAATTGCCTAAAAGTCTCAGGATGAATGACTGTAAACATTTTACAGCATGTGATCTAAGTTTCCCTGACTATAGCTTATGAGATCAGGGAGAGACACTTACCCTAAAATATGAAAGATTGCATTTTCTAAGGAAAACCATAGTAATAACTTTCACCAACGTGCTTTTCTTATGAAAGGAACTGGCCATACTTTCTTCAGACAGGTTCTGTCCCCTTGAGCCTGGGCAGAACTTCACAAAATGTTTGAACCAGAAAGTATATTATTCTATGACTTCTGAGACTACATCATAAGGTGATACAGTTTTTGTCTGGCTTGTTCTCTTGCTGTCTTCCTCCCTCCTGCCTCTCTCTCTTCTTCTTTCTGGATGCATTCTCTTAGAACCCAGCTGCTACATACTCTATGAGAAATCCTGGTGGAGAGAACACACGTAAGCATTTCAGATGATAACCCCACTGAGGTCCAGCTGACAATCAGCATTAACAGCCAGTTAGACATGTGAGTGAGGAAGCCTTTGAGATGACTCCAGCTTCAGCCACCCTCTGACTGTAACCATGTAAGGGACTGTGTGTAAGAGCTGTCTGGTTGACCCTGTTGGCTCCCAGAATCATGAGGGATAGCAAATACTTTTTAATATTTTATGCTATCCATTTGGGGTGTTCTGTTTCAAAACAGTGATTTACTGATACACAAAGGGAATCATGGATATTTTTGTGCATTCTCCTAACAATTTTGGAATCGAGGTACAGAGACCTTAAATCAACTAGCCATGAAAGTCAAGCAGGGAAGGCTATGCAAACTTAATCCTGGTGGAGTTATTTCAAATAGATTTAAACATGAGAAGAGCTACACACAAAAGAAATCAAAAATTCCATACAGAAGGGAATCAAGGAAGCAGGGAGAGGAGAGGGCAGAGACAGAGAATTGTCAAAGTTTGAATGACTTTCTACTGAGCTTTTGTAAGTTGGTTACACTATATATTCAAGCTTTATATCTTATGCACTGTTTAATATCCCATAATAATAACTGAGAATAATTACATTATCATTATTTGCCTCAAATAATTCAAGTGTGTCTTTCTTTCTTCTTTCTTTCTTTCTTTCTTTCTTTCTTTCTTTCTTTCTTTCTTTCTTCTTTCTCTTTCTTTCTTTCTTTCTTTCTTTCTTTCTTTCTTTCTTTCTTTCTTTCTTTCTTCTTTCTCTTTCTTTCTTTCTTTCTTTCTTCTTTCTCTTTCTTTCTTTCTTTCTTTCTTCTTTCTCTTTCTTTCTTTCTTTCTTTGTTTGTTTCTTCTTTCTTATTTCTCCTCTTCCTCCTCCTCCTCCTCCTTTTTGGTACAGGGAATCAAACTCAGGACCTTGCACTTGCCAGACAGCTGTTCCATGACCTATATTCCTGTCCCTTATTTCTTGCCACTGGTGAGTCATGAATAAGAAAACCACTAACTAATCTGAAATGAAAGTGGGCATACTACTGGCTTCATATGCTTCAGTTGCAAAAAAGTTTACCTGACTTAAGAAGTGAAAACACTTTGATAGTTTTGTTGGTTTTAAGGAGACTTTTGTTTCTGTAAAGCCCCAATCTTTAAATCCAACTCGATGTTCATAGATGCTGCTGGTTGGCTCTTTCCCCATCTCCATCTTCCTGGAACATGGTAGAATCACACTTCCTGGACTTTCTCTATGATAGAGTGAACTTTGTGGCCAGACCCAGCCCTCAAAATGTGAGTAGAAGTGATATCTGTCACTCT
Source organism: Hydrochoerus hydrochaeris (assembly GCA_004027455.1). NCBI lineage: Eukaryota > Metazoa > Chordata > Mammalia > Rodentia > Hydrochaeridae > Hydrochoerus > Hydrochoerus hydrochaeris. The sequence goes on from PVLA01004594.1 coordinate 90,515, forward strand.
GGGCTGACATTAACTGTCTTAGTCAGATCTTCAAGTATTCTGCCTTCCTCTCACTGTGGTTACAGGTAACATTGCCAACAGGGGCTGACCCACCTGTTTCTGAGCTCTTGAGAAAGTTCAACAGAAGCTCAGCTGATCCACAACACAGCAAGAGTGAAAAATAACCCTTTGCTGTTCTAGGGAGACTTAGAAGTTGTGACCACAGCATAATACAGCCTGTTCTTTGTGATTTAATGAGTCCTCATCGTGTACGACTAAGGAGATTGGGACCATGCAGGAAAACTTCTCTGAATGACCCTTGCTTCTTACCTCACAATGACCCCGCTTGCCTTCCTAAACAGTTTCAGAGGCGTGGGTTTCTCCCCTCCTCTACTCCTGTGCCTGAGGGAATAGCTCTTCCTTGGTATCCATTCCTTATCCTTACTGTGCTTTCCCTTCAAATTTTGATGCATTTAATTTTGTGCAAATTTTAAAGATTCCTTATGAGGTTAAAAGTCATGCAGTTTCTCACCTGTAAGACTTACCTATACTTTATACAGCCTGCCTTAACTCTCTGAAAACTTAGTCCTCTATACATTTATTTTTGTTCTAATCTCTTTAGTCAAGCTGTTGACTGAAATCACCAGACTACACAGCAAGGCCCCTGTCACTCCCAGATTCAGTCTTTATTCTTGTCATATGACTGAAAAGTTTCAAAATCATGTTTCTCATTGTTAACGTGCAGAGGGTCACCTCAGAAGCCTCTTAAGGTGGAAACCGGGAGATCCTGCTCCTTGAGATTCTGATGTAGGAAATCAGGTGATCCCTGAGTCCACACTGCCCTGAGCTTGCCCGGGGTATTGAAGTTGTTGCTCTGTGAACTGCATTTTTGAGGAGCACTGGTTTAGATGATGGTTTTAAATTTTCTGCACATCTAAAATGAAGATCAGTATGTACAATATCCTTTATGAAGCTGAGGTCTTTACCTTGATTTCTGCACTCACACAGCAGGAATAGCTTTTATAAATAGACCAACAGCAAATCTTTACAGTAAGCATAATTAGCAGTGAGGGTATAAGTCTTAGAATACTGCCTGTGCTACGTATTTCTACAGTTTAGACTTGGGTTGAGATTAATCCTGGTTTAGAAATGAAAGCCACTCACCTTTTTTTTTTTTGAGAAGGATTGACCCTGAAACACATTTGAGCTCTATTTCTAGGGGCCAGATGGTAAAATAACAGACTGTTGGAGAAATTTCTGAGAAAATTTACTCTTTGGGATTTCTTTGACAGCCAACTTGATGATTTTGGGGAAACTGCAAGAAATTAAGTCAAACAGAAGAGATATTTTTCTGAAGACCTTGTTTTTCTTCTTGTTCAATATTTTTGCTTCCTGTATAACCATCTTGTTGACACAAGAGTACACACCCTGGTAATGGTGAAGATAATATCTTATAAGGGGAATGTCCAGGTAAAGGTCTTTTTTCTGCTTCATTCTTACTCTTTCCTCCTGCTTTATCCTTCTGCCATGATCAATACCAACTAAGCCCATCAATTACCTAAAAAGTTTTGTCAAAGCCACAGAAACTACAGAGACTAAAGCACAGAAGTATTTTAGAGATTGACTTGTTGGCCTATTCATTTTGTTTTAAATGAGAAAAGTGAGATTTGAAGAGAAGTGAGTTTCTCAAGGTCATATAATGAATAAGGTCTCTTGACTTCTGGTCTGGTGTTCTTCAAATGCATTTTATTTGCTGGAATGGGAAAGTTGAGATGGGCAGAACTAAGGAAGACAGCAGGGTGGATATTAATAGGCTCTTCCTGCTTCCTGGAATTCCAGACATAACTTGGATATTATTCTGTGATCATTAAATTATAAACCATCAAACATGAGGCCTGGGCTGGTGGTCAGTGGTAGAGTACTTGCTTCCCGTGTAGGGTTCCATCCCCAGCACAAAGGGAAATAAGATCAGACACAGCCAGGATCTTAGAGTGTATCTTATTTCTTGAATGTTACAGATGAGCAAACCAAGACTCATGCTCTGGAGACGACACTGGTCAATGCATTCATGATATAAAACTTGCCAATTCCCTTTCTGAAATATTCAGCACCTTGTTTTTCCAAGCTCTGCTCCCAAACCTCTTAGCTTTTTCCATTCAGGTCATTTACTGTTCAAAGGGGCATTTCTTTGCTATACTTCATCTCTGAAAGATAATCTTGTCAGCTTCTCTGTAAAAGTTCTGAGCTTTGTCTTTAAACTCAGACAGACAAAGAATATTAGTGTAAAAAGTGACATTTTAGCTAAGAACTGGCTGAGATTTCTTGGTCTCATTGATCAACTTTCTTTGGTCTAGGATTGTTAATGATGGCATTTTAAACCTTCATCGATTCAGATCTTACCAATTTGGAATTAGGGGCAATTGTGATGGAGACTAAACTGAGGTTTACCTTTGAGAATCCAAGAGAAAAAGTTGAACAAATTGTTGGAGTTAATGATACTTAAAGGGGATAATTAAGAAGAGTCCTTTGAAGTATTTTAGATGATTCTTATCTGTAGAAGGGAGATCTCCAGAAAGCTTTGCAGCTTTGTTTTATTATGATTATTATTATTGCTATTATTATTATCTTGTAGTAGTAGGGACTGAACCCCAGTCCTCATGCAATATTAGGCAAGAATTCTGCCACTTAACCACATCTCTAGCTCATCTGCAAGTTTCTCTGGGGGAATATGTTTTAATCTAGTCATTCCGTGTATATGTAAGCATCATATACTACTCAAAAACAATCTTCCAGAGTTAGAAATACAGCAATTTAGATGCAAAGACTCTAGTAGTGATAGTTGTAAAGGGTAAATACACATCAGAATTGCAGTGGTCGTGTGGTATAGAATACAATGGCAGCGAGCAGGTTTCTAGTTAGGGAACGAATGCCACCGATAAGAGAGAATACATGTATTTTTAAACATAAGACCAATGCATCCAATGAAGATTTTATTTCCAAAGGAGTTAGAAAGTTGGGAAGAGCCCATTACTAAGGATGGATTCTAGAAACTATGAGGAGCTCAATTGGGCAGGGGATGGGTTTAGTCAACCATCTTGTTTGGCAACCCTGTGTTTACTCAATCTGTATCCATCTTGGTGAACAAGATGTAACCATAGTACTAAAAGTGAAAATGAGCCAAAGAACATAAGAGTCATGTCCAGAGAAACAGAACTTCAAACGTAAATCACTTTTCATGGCGCAATTTGACTAAGTTGAATATTTAACCACTGTTTCTCTGATTAACTATAGTAATGACTGAAATTAAAATCACATTAAAATCAGCTCTAACGCTTTAAGGTAATGGTGCCTGGGGTACAGAAGTATGAATATAACCTTAAGAACTTCCGCTGCTGCTGTGGATGGGTATAACTTTTCCACTGGTATTTGTTTTGGGCTTACCTTCCTACCTAGCTTCTGGTCCCCATTTAAAAACCCACTAGTAAAGTTTACTTTGTAACCATAACATGAACCCACTGGAGGTATACACTTTCATGGTTACAGTTTTGTATCCACCACCACGGTCATTTTAAAAGATTCGCATCACCCCACAAAAGCTTCCTCGTTTCTGCCACTTCTGAAGAAGACTTCAATGGTCTTCTATATCCTTTTCTTTTTGCTTTTTAATTACCATTAGTTTAGTAAGTTTGTAGCTACTTTCAGAGACACAAGTTATGTTGAAACAGCTTTATTTTTTTTTAATCCATAAATATCTGTTACTGACAAAAGTGGAAAAATCCCTAAGACTAAATCTTACTAAAGTGATATCTGTTTACAGTACATATAGAATGTGCTTTGACAGGTAAGGGTGACAATGAGATTTATACAGGAGCAGTGACAACTGCACTGCTCTTTGAAGAAATCGCAAAGGTACGGATAGAAAGGTAATTTTCATCAATGCTACCATATCTAGTAAACATAGAATCCATAAATTGGGCTAATGCATAAAAATGTTCATTAATTCCCCTTAGGAAAGTGTGTCCCCAAACTAAAAATATTATAGTAAGAATTGCTTTTTATTAGAGAATTTCAAGAATTCTTTACTACAAAATACCTAGTTGTGTTATAGAACTAGAGGAATTTTTTTTCCACTACGAAGCAAGTGAGTGAGTCCTGCATTCAAGGGTCACTGCAGGATGGGCAGAGAAGCTAAGCAGGGTCTTCTCTACCCTCACAGGAAGGGTATTAAGGGAACACGCGGTGTCCTTTTCTGAGTGATGAAAGGCTAATATGTTTGCTGATTTACAAGATGGGTTTTGATGATACCAACTTGGACTCTCCATTCTTGCTTCACAAGCCTTCACTGGGAGAGCAGTAATGTCATAAAGAGGGGACAGAAAGATTCTAGGATGGGGCAGGTGCCCACCTCCTAGCAGCCCAGGTTGGGCGCCTCCTCCTCTTCAGGTGTCCAGTCTTGGTGTTCAGAAGAACATTCCAGAGTGGGATTCAATATCATCTTTTGCCACATGGAACCTTTGCCAAGCCATGCATCTCTGAAGCTTGAAATGTGGTTTCCAGCTGTCCTTAGATACAAACTCCACGTCCAAACTTCTTGGCTGACCTCCAAATCTTTCTTTTCCAGTCCATCCCCTCTCTGAAATTGGAACTGCCTCCCTCCAGCTATAAGGACCACATCAAAATGAAAACTCCAAACTCAGGATTTCCTAGTGACACAGACATCTAGGTAGCTTAGGGGTGTCTGTCCGAGAGGCCTCGTGACCCGTGGTGGCTGTCATGCTGAATGGTCAGGCCCTTAATCATCAGCTACGGTAGCATCCACGGGTGACCAAGACCTTCAGACCAACTCCAGGCTCTGGCGAGGAGTCTGGTGGCTACTTGGGGTGTCTGATGATGTTGTCGTAGGGGGCGGGCATAGGTGGGGATGTGTACAACTCACTTGAGGTGAGGAGGAATGTGGAAAAAGACAAAGGTGCAGATAAGGAATCAAAATCCTAGAGGGTGAGAGTTGGGTGAAACTTGGAATCTCATGTAACTGAAGCCCCTCATTTTACCAACGGGGAAACTGAGGTACTGAGCAGGAATGTGAATCCTCTTGGTCACATGGTAGGATGGAGACAGTGCCAGGGCTGGAAGCCATGTCTCCAGAGTCTCAGCCCTGTACCTTTTTCTCCTTGAGTCTGTCGCCTTCCGAAATCAAATCCAGAGCCCAGGAAGGCTAACCTTTCATACTGGATATACCATTAAAATGCTGCATTTTATAAAAAAATAACATTTAACTCCCTCAAGTACTTTACCGAAACACAACAGGCTTCCTCGAACACGCTCGTGAGCAAAGTTCCCCGGGTCGGGAGAGGGTAACAGGAACACACGTGGCATATAGAAGGTAATGAGCCGGCTCTTCTCAGAGCAGGTGCCTTCTGGGGTCCGTGTGATTCGCAGCCCTTTCAAACTGTCACCTTGTGTCAAGTCCACAGTTGCCTGTGGAAGGAGTCGGGGTAGGAGGCAGATGCTGGACAGGGTGTCTCTGAAGGAGATGGATTGAGCTTGGTGGCAGGGAAGTTGGGACGGACACTCTTCCGTGCTTGGAGAGTCCTGATGCCTTCCAATTTTCTGAGACAAAGGAGTAACTGTGAGGCATACTCCCAAGAAGGGGGAGTGGGTGGCGAAGGTCCCCAAAGGCATGACAATTTGGCTGGAGCAGGAGCCTCTGGGCTAGAAGCAGACTGGGTCAGGAGCTTCAGGGGTTTTACCGGAGTAGGAACCAAAGCTGATCTTTTGGCTGTAACGCCTCCAGCCCAGCAGCCTCTCCTTTCCCTCCCAAGGATCAAAGTGGGAAATCCGTAGATTTCATACTACCCTAGAATATCATCTCACAGTTTATAGGAAGTGAAAGATAAAGCAGAGAGGCAAACAGAGGGTTTGAAGAACGTCTGGTTCTTCTAGAGGTTTCCTCCAGAACTCTAATTCTGAAAATTAGAGACTATAGCAGGACCAGGAAACATAAATTTGGGATGAAAGAAGGTAAACAAGGAGACAGATGACAGGCAAGAAGGAAAGCAGGAAGCGGGAGTGAAAGAAGAAGGGAGGAACTTTAGCCTGGAGGAAGCGGGAACTTTCTAAGGGACAAAGACCTATCTCCCAAAGGTGTCCCCCTGAGGGCAGAAATCCATTTAGGAGGTTAAAAATTCTTGAAAAGCTTTTGTGACTCCTGAGTGCTTAGATCCAGGAACTCACTGGAGGAAGTAAACCTGCAAAGGAAGAAGAGGCAAGGGACGCAGAGAGTTTCTGGAAGAACATCCAGGTCAGGAGAAACCTGTGTAGAACCCAGTCTACTCCTCACAGAGCGAAGGAGACACAAAAAGAGAACCAAATGAGCAGGGGAAAATCTTGGGCTTTAGGATTCCTTTGCTAAGGACAGGTGCCCTTCAGAGGGAGGGAGGACAGGTGACCTTCTATGTGTGGCAGAGGCCACCAGCATGGTTGGGCTGGGAGCTGTGGTATCTGGGTTCCAGAACCAGGGGACAATCACATCAATATACTGTCATAAAAGCTACATGAATATGCTTTCTCTTTTTTAGCCCAGGGAAAATAGTACTAGTTTTGGGCCATGATTGATTGCAAACAACTGAAACAGGGTAATACCAAACTGTGACCAAGGGGTGATTCCTGTCCGAACATGTCCCAGTTAAGACACAGCTTTCTGGATTTTGAAATGGGATCTTGATTAGAGCAAGTTTGTGGGCTTATGTCTTTATCTCTCTGTCTCTTTCTTTCTCTCCTTTTCTTCATTCTAGACCTCAGGCTGAAGCAGAAGAAATTCTTTGCAAGGAATAACCATCCCAACTGATGATTCAACTGATGAGAGACACTTTAAACCTGACAGTGGTAAGACTTGCCATGAAAACTAATTTGAAATCAACCTATCAAACAAACCCTGAGACAGACAGAAACACACCTTGTAGCAGAGAAGGCTGGGGGCAGGGAGCCCAGGGAGAGATTCCCCTGAGGGCTGGAGAACCTGAAGTCCAGAGGATGTTTTGGTAGGATGAGACAGATCTCTGGTTTAGTATGTATAGCATAGACACCTAGGAAGAGAGTCTCACCTGCCCATGACCTGTCCTTCCCTTCCCCACAAGCGGGTGGTCTTCAGGGGAACTGGCCATGTGGTAGGGAGTCTAAGGGGTCTGGGCAGCCCAGCTGTGAGACATACTTTTGCTTCTAGGCATGTTCATCTGCTTTATGTAGATCCATTTCCTCTTTCCTACCTCCTTTAGTCTTACGTTCTGGAAAAAATGCTCATAAACCCATGGGGACCAGCCCTTCAGAAGGTTTATGTGTCTATGGGGAGAAAAGCAGAAGTCAACAGTCCTTGCCTCTCAGCCTCAAGGTCCCTGGGATACTTCCCCAGTGGGGATGCTGAGGGCTGCAGTCATACCCCAATCTCTATCCCCTTGTGATTCATATGACCCAGTCCTGTTCAGGTGGGAAGGCGAGCTTTGGGGAGAGAAGGGGAGAGGTTTGGAATTGTTGAATCTGTAAGAGGAAGCAGTCCAATGATTTCTTGGTAGTTTTGGACTTGGTTAGGTTAAAAATTGCCAGGGCAGATGAGTTTTCCCCACCCTGCCTTTTTAAAAGCTTATCCATATAGAACTAAGAGAACATAAAATCCTACTTAAAGGCATTGTTGCTGGAATCTGACTGGTGATGGTATGATTAGAGTACCACACCTTCATCAAATGGTCTGGAGCTGATTCCTCTTGGCCCTATAGCAGGGAGATGCTCCCCATCCCTGAGAATGGGGGAGCCACTTATGTCTCTTTCCATGGTATTGTTGGGGGGGTGAGTTGCTGCTGTGTTCATTGTTAGCTCCCCAGTGGTGGGAACACCCCATCCCCATTTTTGAGAGAGAGAAGGTGTTGTAATGAGCTATCTTTGGGGGTCCCCTCAGAGCGGAGGGTAGGCATGTAACTGCCTGATGCTACAGTGCCCCCTGCAGGGAAGGACCAACATCTGGGGAGATGCCCAGTTAGCATTGCATTTGCCAATGAATGGGTCTTTGTTCCTTTGATCCAGTGGTGTGAGAAAGGGCAGCCAGGGGAGAGTAATGGAACCAGAGGGCACAGGAAAAGATGCATGGTG
>PVLA01004594.1:98732-171517 GCA_004027455.1 Hydrochoerus hydrochaeris
GGGGGGGGGGGGGGGGGGGGGGGGGGGGGGGGGGGGGCACAAGCAGAGCCTCGGAGGATGGGAATGGTGAGCCCCTGAGATCCCAGGCATCACAGTGGTCCTCCCCACCCTGGCTCTTTCTGACCACAGCAGGCATCCCTTGGGAACAGAGCAAGGGTAGGGAAGACAGGCCTGAGTAGTGGGCAGAGTTCAGACCTGGAGGCCTGGAGGCAGTGGGGGAGAAAAACAGGTGGTCAGGAGGTCTCCTCTAGGGTCCCTGAACCCCAAGAGTTAAAGCCTCAAAGAACTGGAGGGTAAAACAGATAGGATGGAGGGCAGCAAGTCCCCTCGCCACAGGAGAGGGGCACAGCAGCCACCTGGAATGGGGCAGGGATTTCAGCAAGGGGAAGCAGCTTCAGGAAGGGAGGCCTCCTTGTCCCACGGAGGGATGAAGGGCCAGGGTCGGCAAAGGAAGGATCATTCCCTTGGTGGAGACCAGAGTTCCAGCAGGCAGAAGAAAATCAGTATTGTGCTTATAACACAGCAGCCCTCTGTCTCAGAGAGCAAGCAGGTAGTTTTTAGGCACTAGAAGATTTCTGTGATGTGGTTCTAGGTAAATGGATAAGACCGAGTAGCCTATTCGGTCAGCTCACTGACTGCACCTACCGGCCTGTTCCAATCCAGACAGTTTTAGATCAGGGTCAGGTGAGGGACTTTTAGCTGACAGAACCTGGGCAGAGTCCCCTGGATGGGGAGGAGGATGTGCGACTGAAGGGCACTGGCGAGGGGGGCAGGGGTACAGCGGAGGCCCCGCCCTCTCCTTGCTCCCTACTGATTCTATTGAAGAGTTAAAAGCGAATGCTCTAAATCCTGAATCTGAGTGTGTTGGGCCAGGCCATCGGTGCAGGGGCATGGCTTTCTGGACAAGGTGGCCCACCCCTACCTCCAACCGAGGAGACCCAGAAAGGGAAAGGGACAAGTAGAAGGCTGGAAGTTCTGCTCCTGACCCCTGCTCTGTTTTGCCCTACCCCACCCGGCCAAGTGCCCAGCCAGGCTCCACCAGTCACACGGTCACTTCAGTCTTGCTGGCTGTGTAGCAGGTGTGGTGGCCTGGGATGTAATGCAGCTGCTCCACGGTATTGTGCCTGCGTGAGGCAAAGGCGTGGCGCTTGGCTGCTGTCTGGCTCTGGCCCAGGGTGGCGTAGGAGTTATTGCAGGCACTGGGATGGGAGTGCATCTTGGTCATGCGGTAGCGGTCCAGCACGGGCGTGGACACAAATACGTCCGTGTGGGAGATGGCCCGCGACAGAGACTGCTCAGGGAAGGCCGTCCGCTCTGGGGACAGCAGCGGGTCCTGGGAATGCAGGCGCTCCGTGGAAAGCAGCTGCTCATCAGACAGGATGCGGTCATAGGGCATGCCGAACTCATCCGGCAGGCCCCGCATTGGGGACAAGACCCTGTCCTGGGACATGGCCCGGATGGGCCGGCGTGGTCTTTCCCGCGGTAGCGGCTTCTGCTGTGACATCTGGATGACGTTGAGCGGGAGGGTGCCACGGGCCGCCAGGTCAGGCAGGTGCCTCCGCCTCATGTAGTAGTCATCAGCTTCCTTGTCAGCTGCAGAGGGAGGAGACAGAGAAGGAAATGAGGTGACACCAGGGACAGGGCTTGGGGAGCACCCCGCAGTCCTAGTGCTGAGCCACTCACCTATAAATCTTAAAGGACAACACACGTAGACCCTTTTTGTTTATGGAATAGGACGTAAAGGTTCAGGTGAAGATGGTGCTTCTCTGCTGAGTATGCAGTTCCTGGGAGCTCGTGAATTGTGGATTCTGATCCAGGGCCTCAGGAACATCCAAGGGACTGCATCTCTAACACAGCCCCAGGTGTTGTTCCTGGTCCAAGGACCACCTTGAGTAGCAAGAGCTCACGGCAGAGACAAGGGCAAGCCCAACTCTTTGGGCTCCTCCTACTCCTGTGCCCTACGCCCCTCACCATGGTTCTGAAATCTAATGGAACACCCAGTAGCACTTGTAGTTTCTGAACAAGGTCTAGATCCTCTCTTTATGGAAACTGAATCACAGAACCAGCCTCCTGCTGGAATAAAGGAAGATGTTCTAGCTAAGAGGCATTCGCGAGAAAGCATGCCTGGTAATTTAGGAACATAGTAACACCTTCTCTGGAGTAGCTGCCAGTGCACAGGAAGCTAATGCATGGGCATCTAGCCCTCATACAACCATCAGCCTACACATCCTGTGACTGTGCCCACAACACAGAAGTCTGGAAAAATCTGACACGTGAACCTCATTCAGATGCTCTGTTCTCTATCCAGCAGGCCCTCTCGAGCTCACACTACTCTCTGAACTGACACAGAACACACACAACCCTGCACTGCTCCGAATTTCAGCAGTGAGGATTCTTCTAGACAGTCCTCAAGATTTGTGCCAAGTCCAAAAACAATCTCTTCTAAATTGGCAGAGAAGATACTGATGGATATATTCTGGTTACTGGGCCACATTTTCTCATCTTAGAGCATCGATCAGATTTCTTAGGTCATCAGAGAAGCCCACTTCCTTCCTCAGAAACTCAGTGTTCTCTCATGGGGATAGATGATGTGGGCTTGGGCTGATCTTCTATTAGGGTCCATTACCTTGCAAAATGGGGCTTCAGTAGAGTTCATGGTCATCAAAGGAGACTCATGAGGAAATTCAGGGAGAAGGCCCAAGGGTCAGAAGTCCAAGAAAGAAGAGTATATTCCTCAATGTATTCCTTAGTGTATTTTTTTGTTGTTGACATTTTAGTGTCTTAAACCCATCAAGGTCCACCCACTCTCAAAAACTCAAGTGAAAGAGCAGGAATCCCTGAAGAACCAGAGTGCGTGCATGAGAGATTGGAGTCTCAGGTTCTCAAGATGGTGTTGGTTGAGTTGGAGCAGAAGCTGACTTATGGGTCTCAAAACAAGTTCTGGACATTGGTAACCATTATTTTAAAATTGGACATAGAGCAATGAAAGCTAACGATTTGAGAAAGCAGGGGGTCAAGTGTGCAGGACTGGGGAAAGCCATCTCTTACAGTTGAACTGGTGCAAGAGTTAAAGTGTTGCCTCATGTAGAAATGCAGATCTAAGAATCTGTGACCTCTGTTCCCTTTATGGGAGGCACAGACTCAGGCCTCAAAGAATAAAAGCAAGAAATTTGCATATACTCTTCTTCCTGCATCCAACTCACTCTTTGTTCTTGGAATTGAACCCTTGTTCTCTGGGGGACAGGACAGGAGAGAGAAACAGCCAGAGGAAGATTCCTTGGAGACATCAGGGAAAGACCTCAACCCTGGGAGGAACTTGGCTTACTTAGCCTCTTCAGAGACGAGTACTTGCTCGGGTTGGTTTTCACTGCAGACTCATAGGAAGGGGGCAGGTGTGCCAAGTTCTGGAAAGATCGGGAGAAGGAGAGGTCATAGGGCTCCGTGGCGGATGTCAGAATGTTGTTCATCCGGGGCTTCTCTGCAAGAAAAGGGGAGGGGCATGTTGCATTAGTGAAGGCTTGGAGAGAGGGGGGTCCAAGTTCTCTCTCTGTACTTTCTGACCCATCCTTAACCAGAGTCCACATCCCTGGTTTCCTGGCCCTCTGTGCTAGGACACAGGACATGCTGCTGACACAGTTTCCCTCATGCTCAAGTCTAGTTGTTAACAGCCTGGGGGCAGGTGCTGTTTTAGCTGTCACTGACCCCCTCCGCCCAGGAGTCCTCAAACAGTAATTCTGAGACTCGAATGCAGTTTACTGCTCCAAGTATATGACTGGGTAATCTGATGAAACTGTAGATAATTGAGGAGCATTATAAAATCGTCTACACCCGTGCAGAAGTGCTATCCATCTCCTCCTAATAGTTACAGGAAAACCTATCTCTCAGGCTCAGACAAGCCCGACCTTGGAGGAACTGTACTGCCTTGCTTTCTGTGCACAGAAGAACTTAGTTTAAGACCTGAATCTACTGCCAGCCTAACCACGCTCTATGCAGAATTTATTCCCTTTGCTGGGCAGCTCCTACCTGAGAATCTTCAAGCTCCACACCTCACAGTTCCCTGTGAGCCACACAGCCATTGTATCTTACTTTAACTCCCTTCTCAGAAGACCCCTGAGTCAACTCTAAGCTGAGAGAGGAAAGTGTGTAGAGAAAAGCACTTATCACACCCTTCATGTCTCCCCTTCTCCCCAAGATACAGCCTTGAGATTCCAAAATCAGAAGAGAGAATGGGATGTTATTCACTGCCAGACCTGGGAAAAAAGATGGAGGGAGGAATGGAAAATAAAGTGAAAGGACAATAAAATGAGTGATTCCTGGGGCATCATGCAGAGTGACCTGGGCTGGGGGGGGTGGTGTGCCAGATTAGGAAGAACACAGGAGAGGGGACAGATGACCTGGTGAGGTTTGGTGGCCAAAATGGGGATCAGAGAGGAATGAAGACCGAGGAAAGCAAGCTTTGTTGTTTGATAGATGAGAAGAGCCACAAAAAGTAGCCAACAGGTGGGAAATTATGGTATCATTCCCAAAACGCGGTAGGTGGGAGGTTACATTCGGGCTGCGTCATTCCTCCATCCTCTCTGGTTGGGACATATACCAGAGAAGACTGAGAAGGGGAAGACCCTCAGGTGGGGACAGATGTGTCAATGGACTATGACTTCTCATACCTCTAAGCAAGGAGTGCTGAATAATGGAACACAATTCTGTGTACCATGGGAGAGAGGGAAGCCCTTGCAGGCCTCATGCAAAGGCACCCTAGGAACAGGGAACCCCGGGTTTCTCTATTCCTTTCAGCCTGCGCTGTCATCCCCAGCGCTGGGGTTTGAGCCGGGGGATCTCAGCCAATATGCGGGTGCTCACACCAGCTCAGTGCATATGTGAGGGGGTGGGGGCTGCTCTGCATCCCCAAGTGATCAGAACATGCTGTACAGAAAAATCCTCCGCGGCAGGGACCGTGACAGATGCCAGGAAGCGAAGGGGGCAGGGACCTGGGAGCATTGCTCCTCTGACTTGGTTAACAGCCACCGATGACTTAGCTTTGGCTTTTTTGCTTCTTGCCATGTTGGTGAACAGACTTTCCTCTGCCTGCAGACATCATATTTCCGATGAAGGCATTTTCTCAGCATTTCTGACTACTGTTGTCTGACTAGTGTGTTATTTTTTGTTTTTTTTATTTTGTTTTGTTTTTTAACATACTGCTGAGTCAAGTCCAGCTCTTTCTTGCCTTCTTCATCAACCAAGATTCCCACTGTCCCCTAGATCGAACTCTTCCTCTTACTGAAATATCTTCCTTTTCCCTTCATCTATCAATTTTTCCTTTTACTCAAGGAGCTTGGGGCTGTGACCATTCCACATCTTTTCAGCCCATATGATACCTGTTGTTCCGGCTCACACTAGTCTTCTTGTGACGTGTACTCAATTTAGTTTCTAATAATTTGACTTGAGTCAGTCTTGTTGAACTGCAATGCCTTGCAATACCTGTGATTGCACAATTGTTCACTTTTCATTTTATCTCTCCTTCTTTCCTCCTTCCCTTTTCCCACTGACTTTTTCTCTTTCCTTTTTTCCCTCCCTCCTATCCCCTCTTCCTCTTTCTCCCTCCCTCCCTCCCTCCCTCCCTCCCTCCCTCTTTCTTTCTTTCTTTCTTTCTTTCTTTCTTTCTTTCTTTCTTTCTTTCTTCTTTCTAGGGATCAAACTCAGGGCCCCATGAATGCCAGGGGGAACACTCTACCACTGAGCTGTACCACCAGGCCTCCCATTTCGGTTCTTTCATATTGCATGGCCCAAAATAAGGATTCAGTTGATGTGCTCTGCTCATAAGGTAGGCACAGGCCTTTTCCTCTCTTAATCATGGCTACTCCAGTTCCTTGAGTGGGTGGTGGTAATATCCAAGATATCCAAGAAAGGAATGCAGAGAAAACTGCTCCTAATATACTGTGAGCTGCTCAAGAGCAGGGATTGAAACTCATTTATCTTCATCTCCTTGTACCAGTTGTAAGAGAAAAGAGAAGAAGAAGAAAAAAAAAGGAAAAACGGTCCTTTCTTTTGTATTCAGCGGTTTGTACTTCTGTTGGCTCCTTCTGGGGAAACCAGCTCCGCGGTTGTTCTTTCTGGAATGTTACTGAGCAAGTGGGAGCTCTCGTTGCTTGGCTTTTCTGGCTCCTCTTCCTGGCACTTCATCGCCATTGGCATCCCCGGGCTCCCCGTCCCTGCCTTCTGCTTTCCTCATTCAGGATTCTTGCACAGATTGCCTCCACTCCTGACTCCTGCTACACTCTTCAAAGCTCACATCTTCAGCGCCAGCCTGTCCTGTGTTTTATCTGTGTATTCCTGACTGTCGAGCGACTCTTCCTGCATCTCCTACAATCATATCAAATCTAGCCAGATGCCCAGATCTAAACTCCCATCCACAACCCCACCTCCGTGCATGCTGGCTGTTTTCCTGATTGCTTCGATGCTGTGAATAGCCCCACGCCCGTTCTTCTAATCAATCTTGGCATGTCACTGTACTCATCTCGGGCTCTCATCAGACATATTCAGTTAGTGACAAAGCTTTTCCAATTCTTCCTTCAAAATGTGTCCTATCTCAGTCCTGCTTTCTGCTCCCATCGTCAGCTTTACCACTGGTGTCAACTTCTTTTAACCAATCTCTCCAATTTCTCCAAGTTCTCTCAGGTCCTACAGCCCGAACCTTATCATTTACTGCCGCTTTCATTATGTATTTCTACGAGGAGCACAGCTCTCGAGGACCATATCAAAATGTTCCTCTCCTCTTGTCCTAATTAAAATATCTCCCAACCTCAGTGCTGAAGCACAGCAAAATTTGCCATGTGAGTGGTAGTTCTCTCTACCAGGTGGGTTGTTGAATTTATTTTAAGTTTCTCTCCCATAAAAACTTCAGTGTGCTGACTGCTTCATAGCAGAGAGGAACAAGTGGCTGAGAATTCATAATTTACATTACTGGCTTTCATTTTATTAAGTTTGGAAAAGGCACTCAAATACTTTTCTTCTGTGGTTCCAAATGTGAAGCTTTGATCTGTTGGGAGCACATGAAACTCTCTGAGGGAAACATGGTTTTGTAACCCTTTGGTACAACGTCAGCACTCCTGCGCTCTATAATCTGCACCCTTTTCTCTTGCCAAGAGGTTAAAAACCCAAATTGATTTTGAGTTTCATCAAACTGTAATTAGTTGGGAGAGAATCAAGGTAGCTTAATCAAGTCTCATGTCATTTGTAAATGATACCATAAGAAGCTTTTTACTCTTCTTGCTGTAGACATGCAGAATCCATGCCTGCAAGGAATGATACACATTGCAAGCATTAATGGGTTAAGAAAAGGTTAAGCTTCTTCCTTTTTGTGGCAAAAATCACTGTTTTCTAGAGACAGAAACACTGAGGGGACAATGGTCTCAAAGGAAGAGTGGAGATTGGTGGCCCTGGAGAAGGATTAGCACATGGCTTCTTCTACCTCCTTAGTTTCAGTAACTCTGGCCATGTGTCTGATGCTGATGGATATCTATGGTGAGAATAGAGTGACATGGGGTGACAGTGGAATGCAGAGTGCTCTCAGTCATCTCTCACCATGTGTAGGGGTCTGGGTAGCACTGCTTAGAATCGGATGATTATACTGGCGATCACCTGAAAGTCATAGAAAATGAAAAATTTTAAACAAGAGTTCAGGCACTTTAACAGCATCTCTTTTTACCTCGTATGTGTTTCTCTGACTCAAGGAAGTCCTTCTAATAAAGGCAGGAGATAGTGTACAGAACTTCCTCTGCTGTTTATCTTTCCTATTGAAGCTGGGCTTCTTCGGTCACCGTGGTGACCCACACATATCTCTGGGTCTGGTTGACCCACACATATCTCTGGGTCTGGTTGACAGCTGCAGAAGTTTTCCTGGGGTGGGAGTGGGCCAAGGAGGAGAAGAGTGGAGACTGGCCAACACTTGACAAGTATGCTTACATGAAGTAGGGGTCAGGGAAGAGGGGTCAGGTCTAGATTCTTTGGGGGGGGGCAGAAACGAGAGTATTAGGATGTGGCTACCCAGGAAGAGGACGCCCTGTCTCATGGCATTTATGGACAGGTGTGCGGATGCATCCTGAGGGTGGCAGGCTGGCCTGTGAACCATCTACTGCCCACGATAAGAAACCCTGAATTGCAGACAAAATGAAATAGCCTGATAGTTCAAAAGCATTTCCTTTATTAATAATGCAAAAGCCCACTTATACTGAACAATCCACGAAATTAATACCCCTAGTTTGCAAAAAGCAGAGTTCAGAATATCCCAAGGGATCCTAAAAGATTTTAGTGAGGATTTGACCTGCTACTAAAGTACCATTGTATTACTGCTTCAGCTCAATGTTGTGTTCTTGTTTTTCAGAGTTCATATATCAAATTTTAACTGAAGCAAGGAGACGGGGAGGCAGGAGGTTTTTTTTTCTAATTTACTCAACTATATATTATGACTCTGTCATCTTTGCAGATCCATTTCTGTACATCTTAATATGAAATTGTCTTTCCTACTCTTAGTAGTATATTCTCTGACTATTCACCTCTCTAGATACCTAGTTCCTTTATTCTATCACTTTTCTTCAGAGTATGGGGACTCCAGGAGAATCTGGTGTCTGATGATTTCAGCTGCATTCCATGGCTTCTGTCTGCTTACCCAAATCGATAAGTCTTTTATTGATGCCTCTAGCCTGAGGTCAATCTGATGTATAAGGTTAGGTTTTAAACTGCTGATGGACACCCCCTGGAAACTTCTGCCATACCCCAACCATTAAGTTCCAAAAGGAGTTTCTCATGTTATTCCCCAATGTTTATGTGTCTGTCCACATTACTAATGTTCTGAGGGCCTGGAATGTTAAATTTCAGTCATCTTGACCAATTCCCTCTTTTCACCCCATATATTCAGTGAACCACAAAATCTTCCTATAGACACCTCCTACTTCCAGGTCCACAATGTATATTTTTAAAATTTCATCCGAGATTTCTCTTAGCTCTAGACTCTGGCCTTTTAGACACAAGTCATTCTGTGTCCTCCTACCAGATAACATTTGCCAAATCATTAGAATCGCTGTTATCACTTTTTCATGAAGACTGCAGAAATGGAGATAGGTATCCTAGATCTGCAAAGATGGCAGAACTGTAATCCACACTTGAGTAAATTAGAGAAGAGACCTCATGACTTTCCTTCCTCTTGCTTTGGTTAAAATTGGATATATGAACTATGCAAAACAAGAATACAATATTGAACTGAAGCAATAATACAACGTACTTTAGTAGCAGGTCAAGTTAAACAGGTAATCATGCTATGCAATGGGTGTGTGCATGTAGAGAGGAGCCCAGAATTTCTCACATGAAAATACTGATACTCCAAAAGACAGATCAAGTTGTAGACAGGGAAGAAACTATTTGCCAAAGGTTGAATTAAATCTACACTGGACCTGGATTTAAGCAAGAAAAGAAAATGCAAGGAGAAAGATAAAAGATTATTTTATTGCTTATTATCCAGAGGCCAAGAGAAAACCAGATTCCTCCTTTTTTTATTTATTTGGTTTGCTCGTTGGTTTTTAAGCAATATGACAGCACTGCGGAACCAGAGTCTAGCTGAACAGCAAAGTGTGGTGGTTAGCAACAAATACCTCTGCTCTTCCATTTTAGAGTCCAGATGACACTGGGGAAGTGTTATGAATCATTCAGCATCAGGCAATAGTTTCCGACAGTCAGTTACGTTACAAGCTACATGCTAAACTCTTCCATGTGCATTCTGCTTGTAAATTATTTTTATGATTTTAAATATACATATTTATGGGGCTCAATGTGACATTTCAACACATGTATTTGATGTACACTGACCAAATTAGATAATTAACAGTTCTGTTTCCTCATTATTCATCTGTTTCAAGACTGATGTTCTCTCTTCTGATTATTCATAAAATACGCAACAGTTTGTTATGAACTATCATCCCTCACCGTACTGTAGAGCCTCAGGATTTAGTCCTTGCATCTCACCATTTTGGTATTTATTACCCACTTTCCTCTATCTGCACTGTCCCCACCCTTACAGCACTCTAGTACATGCCTCTGGATCAATGTGTTTGGCTTCTGCATATGGAGAGAACACGAAGCATTTGTCCTTTCTGTCTAACGTATGTCATTCAACATTTGTCTTCCACTTCCACCCAGTTTCACATGTATTTTCTAAGCTAATCTTGACAGCAGTCTTCCTGTGAATGATGAGTGGGGTGAAATGAATATATATTATTGGACTATTGCCTGTTAGATATTGTATAAAACTCTACTTATTCTAATTGCAATCTTTTCTTTAACAAATGAGATCATGTACCAAATAAATGTCTTAAATTTGGATATTTTGTATATAAGTGCAAGGCTTTTCCTTTTGTTTGAATCTCACCAAGGGTTCTTTCCTAGCATTTGATTTTTTTCTTACATTGGCATTAAGGAGAAATATTTTAAATTGTGTGTAAAGATGAAAATTAAAACTGCCCTAAAATACCCACTGTTACATTTTGTTCTGTTTACTTTTCTCCTTAAATGATTGTGTGTGCTTCCACAAACACATGCTTGCACACATGCACACACACTTACCCAACACTGCAATGAATGATGTTGTGTATGTGTCATTTTTCACATAGATTACAGTTCTTAAAATGGATTAAGCCATGGTGAAGATTCAATTCTCGTACTTTTGCAAAATGACAAATGCATGAGATTGTTCACTGGAGCATTTTTACACTAGTAAAGGCAAGGAAACAACCCAAATGTGCATCCATATATGTACATATACATACAGTGATAAAAATATATCATTTGCCCATTGCAATCACACTATATATATATATATATATATATATATATATATATATTACTTTAACCTTTTTTATACTTAGTGAACAATTTATCTTGAATATATTTTCCTGTTTAAAAATATTTTTAAAAACATATACTATGATTTCACAATTGTTTTTCTATATAATGTTCACTATTTCTCCATGTCATCTGACCATTTTGTACTTGTTTAAGAATAATATATTTAAGCATTTTAGATTAATTAAAAGTTTAATAGGGTTATACCAAACAATCTTGAATAAAAATTTTTGACCATGTCTCATTTTTTTTAGAATAATAACTAAACATATTTTTAGGTCAACATGTCATCAATAACCTAGTAATGTGACAAAGTATGTGATATGCTTTCTCATAATAAAAACTTTTGTCTATTACTGTGACATACTGTAATTGATTTTGCTATCTTATTATTTCACTGCAATTCAGGATTGTATCTGTTCATATTTAATTTATAAACATATGCACTCATAAAGACTTGTAATTTTTGTGTGAAACTGTCAAATTTTTATATTAAGATGGTGACTTTTTAAAGCCAAGTGAATAACACTGGGTCTTTTTCTATTTGTTGAAACCGTCAGTACAGCACCATGAAATATCTGTTGCTCAGAAGTTTGAAGGAATGCAGCAATATAAAGTGCCTAGTAACTCCTGGGAGTGCTAGTGTAAGTATAGTGCTAGGTGCTTGGCTTGTGTTACTTAACTGACTGTCCAGCCAATTTGGGAAGAAGATACTATTCTCATCCATAGTTTGGAGAGGTTGTATATTTGCAGGGAGAGCTAAGATGAAAACTCTGGCATGCTGGTGCTGGAGTCCAAATTCTTAACAACTATGTACATCACCTTGTTATGCTCAGAGATGGAGATCCTTAAATTTGGATTCATTCAAGATTTCTCATTGTAATTTCATTTTTTTTGGAAAAATATCTACCAGATATTTAAAACTTTACAACAGAAGACTACTACCCTCTAAGAAATTGTCTATGAAGGCAGATGCCTTTTCTTTATTTTCTGTGTTAAATTTTCTGGATTAATTATTCACATTAATATTCTTTTCTAAAGAACTACTTCATACATACTGATTCTGTGTTTGTATGTTCAAATCATTGTTTTATGCTTTTGGGTTTGTTAACTCCTACCCCATTTTCATTTTCTTTGGTTTGTTTATTATTGTTTTTTGATTTCTTGGCTTGAATTTTCAGTCCATCTATTTTCCCTCTTTCCGTGAAGAAAAAGTTGAGGTCTTCAGCTATGAATTTGTCTCTGGCGCTCGCCCATGAGCATCGGAACACAGTGTCCTAAATGATATGTAATTGCAGCCTTGGTTTCCTCTTTGACCCAAGAGTTATTTGGTAGAGTGTTGATAAACTTCAAAGTGTTAGTGCTTGTTGATTTGAACTTTTGCCATTAATTTTCAGTTTTTTTGCACAATAGTCAGAGAACGAGCTTGTTCAAATTTTGCAGTTATGGAACTTTTTCAGATTTCCTTTGTGGATTAATATAAGATCAATTTTTACAAATATTTTATGAGTACTTAGAGTACAGAAGTGGTATCTATCTATTAAATCAGACACATGAAATACATCATTCATTTTCTCTAAACTATAATTCATTCTTTGTCTACTTAATCTGTCAAAGACTTAAGGGCATACATTAAGGTGTCCCACTACTTTGATATTCCTGTCATTTTTTAAGTTTGTATTTGATATAGAAATGGTTTTCATATCTACATTATGCAGCACAAAAAGGGCTCAAAATGCCTATGTCTTCTTTGTGTACTATACCCTTTATTAACATTAAATAACACTCTCTGTCCTGTTTAAGTTTATTTGATCTGATATTTATAGTCATCCTAGTTTCCTTTTTGTCTACATTTGCCAGATAAACTTTGCCTAGCCTTTTATATTTAACCTTTCTGTATCATGTTGTTTTAAGCTTGTCTCTTGATATATTCGTTCTATTATATGCTTCACCACTTTCTGGCTTGTCCTGATAGCTAGAAGTGATTCCTCCTTCTGAGAAAGTCCTGCTTCCCGATAAACTCTTCTCCTTCCTATTGCAACTGCGTGATATGATCCTGTACCACACTCAGCCCAGATTCTAGGTGTTTTGGCTGATTCCACGAGGTATGCATTCCTGACTTGATCTGGGATAATTAGAAACTTCTACTCCAGAAATGAGGACTTATTTATTACAAGCAAGTGATTTGCAACATATAATGACATAGCCCGAAGGACAGAGGGAAGAAGAGAGATTCAGTTGAGAGACTTGGTCATTCTATATTGCTGGAACCATAACGTGTAATAAAGGTACACTGGGAAATCATGAGGCTTTGGATGTCAGTCTTCAGAAATTGTGGCATATTTTATTTTCCACAAATGGTTGCAGCCCCATCTCTAGCTTCACGTTTCCCCGGAACCTTGCCATTGCCTCCTTAGGTAGAGCATATCGACACTGCGGAGCCATTCTGCCTGCCTCAGTGAAGGGCGTGGAACAGGCATGGAGGTGAATGGTTTCTGAGGCTAGATAGCAAGAGGTGACAGCTTTCAGCCGGCTTCCTCTCTCTTTCGGCACACACAACCTGGGATCCTAGCCACCATGTTGTGAAGAACCCGGCCACATAAAGGGGTCACGTGGAAATGCCGCTAGTTCCGGCTCCATCTCAGTCACCACTTAAAAGATGTGAGTGAGCAAGATTCCAGATGAATCTTGCTCCGGGTTTCTGGCTGCAGGACAGAAAGAAGTGGCACAGAGACAAGTGATTCCCATGCACTGTTGTCCAAATCACAGGTTGGTAAAATGAATGTTGTCATTATTGTTCTATTTTTTTAAAAAAAATGTTAAAGCAAGTGTTGGAAGGAGCAGGACAGGAAGAGAAATGTAGGGAACAAAAAATAAATTAAAATGTTCACATAACAACTCCCCCTAATAAGTGTAATCACCGTGTACTACAAACATGCCCTAATACAAAAGTAATATAAAGAGCTCGTTTTGAGGTAACTATAGTTTTGCATGTAATCATAATAAATACAAAAGGATCTTGCCCCTTCTACCAGTTTCCCCAGTAGTAACAGTTTGAAAAAAAAATAGTATATATCAAAATCAAAGTGTTCATATTGACTCAGTGAAACTATAGCTGTTCCTGTAACAAGAATGTCTCTTACTTTTTGATAGCACACCCATCCCCTTCTTGCCCCCGTCAGCCATTAAACTGGTTATAATTTACATAATTTTGCCTTTTGAAGAATTTTGCATAAATGGAATCACACAGCATATACCTTTGGAATTAGATTTTCTTTCACTAATTCCTGGTAGGTTCATCTGTTGAATGTATGTATCAGTAGCTCACTCCTATCTGTTGCAGTACTCTGTAAATGTTCATGGGATGGATATACTGGAGTTTGTTTCATCTATCTGTTGAAGGAGATTTAGGTTGTTCTCAGTTTAGGATGTTTGAGCTGCTATAAACACTTGTATGCTAGTTTTGTCCCAACATAAATCTTCATTTGTCTGGTATAAAGTCTCAGGACCAGTTTGCTGGATTGGTAGCTTGTATGCTTGATTTTTAAAAAAATTTTTAAAAAATTTATTTTAAAGAGAATAAAACAGAACAAAACCAATCAGAACAAACCAGTGTGAGTGTTACAGGACTTTATATCCTGCTTGCATGTTTGATTTTTAAAGAATTTGTCAAACTTTTCTGGAGTGACTGTACCATTTTACATTCCCATGAGATATAAATTAGTGATCAAATTTGTCTGCATCCTTGCCTCCATTTGGTATTCTTACCATTTTTCAATTTTGGCTATTTATACCTATGACAAGTGTACAGTGATATATCTTACTGTAGTTTCAATGTTCATTTCTCTAATGGCTATTGGCTTCAAGCACCTTTTCATGTGCTTATTTTTCATCTATGGATCTTCTTCAGTCAAATGTCTCTCCATTCCTTTGTCCATTTTCTAATCAGATCTCTTTTCTTTCTTGTTCAGTTTTGAAGGTTCTTTTTCTATTCAAATACAGGTCCTTTGTGGGGTATATAGCCTGCAAATATGTTCTCTCAGTATAGCTGCTCATGTCACCCTATTAATAAGACCTCAGTTGAAGAACCTAAGAACTTCCATCACAGCCCTGCATCCTGGAGATGTTTTTCCTTAATATTTTATGGTTTTGTATATTATATTTAGATACATGATCCATTTTGATTTTTGTATAAGGGAGGAGACCTAGGTTGAGGTTTCTTTTTTGTGGATTTTACCTTTGCCTTTTTTTTTTTTTTTAAGCTGATGGACATTTGGTTGCCCTAAAAAGAACCTTTTCTCCTCCACTAAGTGCTTTTGTATCTTTATCAAAACAATCAGTTGGATATATTTGCTGCTGAAAGTTTCTGCTTTTAGGTTTTCAATCATGTTCCATTGATCTACATCTTTCCTTCTGCCAGTGTCACACAGATTCGATGATATTCCTAACACTGAGTAGACTGATCCTCCCAGCTTACTTTTTCTTTATCAAAATTATTTTAGTCCTTCTAGTTCCTCTGCCTTTCCACATGAATTTTAGAACAATACTGACTATGTGTATAAAACATCTAGCAGGGATATTGGCAGTAATTGTATTAAATCTGTTTATTATTTTGGGTAGAATTGACATTTTTGCTCTGTCTAGTCTTCAAATTTGCAATTATATCAGGTCTATTTATATGTTACCATTTTAATTCCTTGGATATTTATGCTATATTTAAAATTTTTTTCCTTAATGATGGCTCTAGGATTACAATCAGAATGTGGCCACTTTGAGCTAGGATCATTCCAGTGAGGCTTTCTCCTTTGTGTTATTAGTGTCATATTTATTATATCTATTTGTCTATTCATCTCTCTAGCTACACATATCCAATAATACATTATTAAAATAATTGCTTTACATATTTTTATATCTTTTTAATATTGGGAGAAGACATAAGAAAAGTATATTTGCAGAGTCTCTTCTATTAATCACCTAGCTGTAATTTCTGGTAGTTTTCATTTTGTCCAACGGATTTGAGTTATTGTCTGCTATCTATTTCCTTTCAATCTGTGAACTTTCTTTATTATTTTTATGTCTTATCTGTTAACAAAAGAAGTTGCTATCTTTATTCACCTGAGAGTATCTTTATTTCACCTTTGTGCTTGAAGGTGAATTTTCTGGGTATAGGATTTTCCTGGGTGTTCTTGGTAGATAGTTTTTCTTTCAACATTTTATTTCCCACTGGGCTCTGGATCCCACTGCCTTGCATGAAAAGTCAACCATCAGTTGTATTTTGCTGCTGTTCTATGTGGTGACAGAAAAGTGTGCCAATCAATGTTCCAAACTCAGTGAGTCCTTTTGACCACAGGAGCACAGATGCCACTTTTCCCAGCCTGCCTCACCCTGGTGGAACCTTTGTACTGACTAATCTGGGAACAGAATGGAGCAACTCTGGGTAAGGATGTCTAGAGCTAATAATTATGCTCTAGTTTTATGTGACTTTCAGCAATTTTTCAAGCAAAAACGATTCTCAAATTGTTATAGCTCTTTGGTCAGTGTATTTTATTCCAGGATCTCCAGAGAGACAGAATCAACATGTTCTCATATGCAGATCTAGGAGAAAGTATTAATTGGGGGGAAATAGCTCACACAGTTTCGGTGTCTAAGAAGTTGTGAGACTGGTGGTCTGCGAGCTGAAAAGCCAGGCAGCGTGGCTCAGGCTGAATCTACAGGCCCCAGAGGCCAGGAGGCCATCGAAGTAACTCTCAGTCCAAAGCCTAAAGAACCTTGGACTGAGAGTTACTTCGATGATGAATTTACAATAGCCACTTCCTCCGTGTGCAGGGAGGAAGTGGCTATTGTAAATTCTGGAGTCCAAAGGCCGGAGAGCTTGAAGTTCTGATGTCCAAGGCAGCAGGAAAATAGCCTGGTTCTCAGAGAAGAGACTGGTTTACCTTCTGACCATCAATACTGAGGGTGGGTCTTCCCATTTCGTCCGCTCCAATTCACATGCTGATCTCTTCTGAAAACGCCTTCCAGGAATATCCAAATGAATTATTTACCAAGTGTATAGGTATTCCTGCATCACAGTCAGTTTCTAGAGCAATGAAATGGGTGTTTTTTATTAATTCTGCCTAGCTTCATAGCTACTTTATAGGAAGATTTGCTACCTTGCTTATGAGGGCATAGCAACCTCACTTACAAGCTAGAGACATTCTCCCAGTCATCTGCAGCACCCCGGTACCCCAGAGACTTCATTGCTCAGCCACAGAGATGATTGGTGGAGGCAGGGAGGAAACAGGAGCTCTGACCCCAAGTAGGTTAAATATGGTCCCAATTTAATATCAGTAAAACCCCAAGTATGTTTTAGACCAAATATTTTGCATCCAAGCAGAATAAAATCTGTGTACACAGTTCAGATTCATTCACACATTTTAATAGTTAAAATATTGGTTGGGAAGAGTTAACTGGTATTGAAGATACATATGAGGTGTGCGTAATAGGCTTCAGAGTTCCTTGGCATTAAGAAAAAGACAAGCATTTCTTGCCTTAAACTGGCACATTTTTCAGAAATGATCTCCTCAGTGTTGGCCCAGGGGATCCCTGCACCTGCTCCAGGTAAAGACCAACAGTAATTCCACGTGTAGCTCATTTTGTGTTCATGTCAAAGCTGGCACTGAGGGATTCTTCTAGTACAGTGTTTTTCATCCTGGTTCTAGGAGTCCTACGGGAGGCCTCAAAGGCCACTGTCTCAGGGACAATATTTAAGGGAGGAAGAGTCAGCCCCCTCCCTCCTTCCTCCATCCTGGCTTCACCCAAAGTGGCTTGGTCTCCATCTGTTTTTCTGAATGGGGCTTATTACCTAACAGCCCATTTGAACAAACATTATCACTGGTAATAAATAAGTTAAAATGTGTTGATCAAGTTCAAGTTCAAATATGGGCTTTTTATAGGTAAGAAGAGAGATCGAGAGAAGTTAATAACCTGTGTTTAGATCACAAGGTTGGGCAGAGGCCACAAAGGCCTACGTCTCATTTCCTACAGTTGTAATTTTTCACCATGTGTCATTGCCTAAGAGCTTTTGTTCTATTTACTGGTCTCTCTTGTGTTCCCCAGCAAAGGTTCTGAGGAACTGTGTGCTGAGGAGCTGTCAGTATTTGTCTGAATTCCATGAAATATTCTGAACTTTGGGACAATACCCAGTAGTTCTAGGCCAAATAAGCTTTGGATCCTGCATACCACGTCCTTCTCAGAGATTTAATAAACATGTTGAAGGCCCTGAGAAGTTCACTAATAAATAATCTGTTTTGATTTGTCATTTCAATATGGGTATTTTTAGTTTTTTAATTTATTATAATCAGGGTACAAATACACATACTCCAGTATTTGAGGTGAACTTTAAGAAAGATACTGTATGCATATGTGTGATCAGGATATAGGATATAGGAAATCTACAGGGATTTTGCAATGCCCTGGAACTTGTGAGCTTTATTCAAACTGGACCTCACAGGAGGGAGAGCTGAGTGGATAGAGCCCTATGATCTTTGGTCTGGATCTGTGAAAGTTCAGGGAAGTAGCCTGGGACTTAGGTATCCCAGCTTTACTGTCACCCATTCCTCTGCCTTCTTTTGGGGAGTCATTATTAATCAAGAAGAGCCCCAGAACAAGGTTCCCCGGGGAAGTAATCTGGAAGGGTCAACATCTGGAGATGGTGAGGAGGGTGGAGAGTCCATCTAGACAGTCAAATGAAAAACTGTACCACATAGAGTTAATAGTCCACTCTGACAAAAGGTACCTTAGAAAACCCCAAAGATGTCCCCTGGGTATTAGGACCTGGGGTTCTAGGTAGTGGGTGGAAGTCTGGAGTGTGCAGGAAGCAGTTTCATATGAAAAGAAGCAATGGCAGAATTCATGACGTACACAGAATAAGAAGACTAAAAAGTCCCAGATGTACCTACAGCTCTTCTCCTGGGGATGTGTATTCACTGTTAAATTTAGCATTTTGATTCTTCATGGTCATATCAACTGATAACACTTCCATTTCCTCAATTACCAGTGCCCCCACCCACTGTCCCTTCGGTGAGTCCTGGGTTTTGGCAGAGTTCCAGGCATGGATTGAGTAGGATGACATAACAGTGAATTAGTGCTCAGGACTTACTGATCAATATGCCGACAATACCATAGGGTGGGAAAACAATCTCTACCTGAGCTCCAAGGCTATTTGAAGGAACTCGGAAAGCAGGGTGGGAGCCCTGGCAGCAGGGAGCAGGTCTCTGAGTGCTGGAACCTTCCTCTTCACCTCTGCAGCCAAGGCAGACAAAGAAGACTGTGACTTTACTGGCACTGGTACCAAGTAGGGGAACTGAAAAGTCTTCTTGTGGAAAAAAAATAAGCTGTGTACACCTTTATGCGTGCATGCATTTGTGTATTTGCCTTTTCGTGCATTCAGAGTAGGAAGACAGTGAAAAAACACAGGTGATTTGGTGTTGGGTATTCCTATTGATAATTCAGCCATATATAGGGCAAAAATGAATCAAGGAAAGTTGGGGGAGGTGAACAAATAATAGCCAAAGACACAAACAATGACTTAAATATGGGATCCTGAGAGAGAAAAGATGGGATACGCATGTTGTTCATGGACTCTCAAGCTTGGAGCCAGTCACACACTCTGGAGTTTCCATGAATAGCTCCTGACTCCTTCCCTGGCTTCAGCCCTGGCTCCTTTGGGTGCAGACCCATGACTGCTTGGATAGACTTTCTCAGATGCAAACGTTACCCTGACTTTGAGCCTGCAAGATTGAAGTTGAGATGTGAAGACACAAAGAGTTTTAAATCGTGATGTACTAAGACTCACCTGAAGACCAGTCTGACCCTCCTTCCATCTGGGACAGGTCCTAGGAACTGGCATTTTAAAACACAGTAGATGATTCTTCTGCAGCTGGAAATTGCATACACTTTCAGGAATCCTGCAGCTGTAACCTTTTTTTCAAAGCTGTCCATGGCCTTCGCCCACCTCATCTTGCCCAACTTGCCAAGACCTGGATTTATTGGCTTCCCCTCTGGCCTCTCCACCACTTGTCAGCATTTCAATACTTAGCTCTGACATGTTTGCTGCTGGACTGTTCTCCTTTATTTCACTTCATGTAATTCCTTCCAATCCCTGAGGATAAAACTTCAGTTTCATCTCCATAAATCCATGCTTGAGTCCCCCCATGCTTGATGATGCTCCTTACCCTTCTGATAACTGGAAATGTATTACCACTGCCCTTTGCTTTAGGAATTAAATCACATATTGTTTTGCTTTACTATTGCTCTGTCTCATTCATTCACTCTTTCAAAGGTGACTACTTCTGCTTGCGAGGCTTTTCTCCCCAAATATCAACACAATGAACATTTTTAAACACACTGAACATTTTTAAACATGAGATGAGTTATCATTCATTCCTGTTTACCTTAGCACAATGCTACCTGAGCTTTTCAGAGACACTTGTGCAGTTCTTTGAATGATGAATGAATAAGTAAATATGTCAGCTCTTGAGACAGCGAAACAGGAGCAAGAAATCATGATGATAACACTTAATTGTTTTTTCCACTTCCCTGTTCTTTTTTTTTTTTTCTATTTTTTAGGACCCGCAGTGGCAGATTTTCTAGGCCTGTAGACAAGTTTGTGGGTTGTAATATTTTGCATATGTCTGAAAATGTGTGTGTAGGGAGGAGATAGTAACTCTCCCATGCACCTCAAATCCAACCCACACTTGCTGTCTTCCTGGTTACAGTTAGTTACCATTCTAGTGCATTCCGGCATAATCCTTTCAATCTTGGTAGGGTGAAAAATCTCAGGATAGGAAGGCGAGCTGTGAGCCCCTGTGTCAGACGTGGGATTCCTCCCAAGATGTCAA
Organism: Hydrochoerus hydrochaeris; assembly: GCA_004027455.1. Classification (NCBI taxonomy): domain Eukaryota; kingdom Metazoa; phylum Chordata; class Mammalia; order Rodentia; family Hydrochaeridae; genus Hydrochoerus; species Hydrochoerus hydrochaeris. The sequence goes on from PVLA01004594.1 coordinate 119,501, forward strand.
TCGGGTTGGTTTCCAAGGGCCTTTTGAGGTCATCGATCCCTCTGTTCTTTCCCGTCTCCCACCCGGTCTATTTTTCAGCCTCCCCGCTTCACCTCCAAAAGCTTTTCCTCAGAAGTTCCTGCATCCCACCCAGAACCATTCAGCTTTGTGTGAGCTCCTCCCAAGAGGGCTTGCTCTATTTTTCCACTTCTGGAAAGGATTTTCATTTTTTATTTCTGCCTGAAAAAAAAATGACATTGCACGGGTTGTCATGCCCACATGGAGAAACAATGTGTTTTCTGCCAGGTTCACTGAAAGAGACAAACCTCAGGTCTCCAAGGGAGCTCTCCTGCCACCTGCTGTGATCCGCTTCTTCAGGGCAGCTTTGGCTCATCTAAGCCTGGAGATGCTGGAGCTGTGTTTGTTCTGCCATGGTTATTGTAATCACCACAAAAGGAATATTTACTATCTGCCCTGTTCAGCTCCAGGGGACTAATCCTCCTCCTGGCAGAAGGCAGACTCAAGTGTATCCCTGAGAGTTATTGAAATAAAGCTACAGAAAGATCACCTTGGAATGCCCTGGAATTACCTGGAAGCGGGAACAGGTGTGAGCACCAGGTGTGTGATGAGGGATGAGAGAGGTGGGTTGGATGTAGACTGTGTTACTGTGCCAGCTTGGAGACTCAGGTGGTGTCCCACAGCGGCTTAGGATCTAGAATATTCTTTCAGAAGTGGGATTGTGGTGAAATTCTTTTGCAAATTTTAGATTCTTTTTACCCCATGCAGGCACTTCAATTGCAATCTCCAAAACTCTGAACTGGGCCCCCAACACATCTTATGATCAACACCAAGTTAATATCTTAAAATGCGACTCATTAAAATAACTGGAACGAAAGGACAGTTGATGTTTCAAGGGTATGGAGCCTTTTGAAAACTCCCAATTGCTCCCAGTACAAAGTAGACCACCCCAGGACCTGCATCCAGCATGTAACGTTAGGACTGTGTCTGACAGATATCATATTTCCCTTTAGGAAGCAAAGTTTTCTGTGACCTTGGTCCATGTAAACCTCCATCTTTATTCTCTTTATTACAATACCAGCTGGAGGAATTTCTACATCTGGCTGCTGATCCAAGAGACTACCCTCATTGCCACCTCAGAATAACTGAACAAAGGCCACTCTCCATAGATCTGTCATCTGTCACACATCTATCTCTGCATATTGTTCTTCCTATCATTTACCATTTACTACGTGAGGCAATTTATCACTGTCATCTGAATAAAACATTATAACAACTCTGTGGGGCCATTTACATCCTATAGATGACAGTTGCCCAAGGAGGTCACCCCAAAAAGAAGTATTGGAACCTAGATTATATCAAAAGACTTCAAACACAGTGCTCTGGAATGCTACAATATTCTGCTGTTTGGGTGCAATATGCAAATATAGACTCATCTGTGGAGCTGTACTAAATTTCCAGAAAACACAGATTTGCCAAGTGTTCATAAATAACTGATGCCTGGAAGAAGTCTCACACCATTTCTAATCTATAGGACCTATTCTTAAACCCACTCCAGACAACTCTAAGCCTGGAGCGATGCAGATGTTTCCCATTCTTGTATCTCCCCATTGACGACAGCTCTGTGACTACCCTCTGGTGACTTCACCAGAAGCCATCCTATTAGACTATGCAGCCCGGCACACCAAAGCTGGCCACACTGCTAGGGAAGGTGATTAGGTATAAGACCAAGAGTCAGACCTGAGTGTTTTTTTCCGGGGACCACCACGCACAGTACTGCTTCCCGACAAAGAATCTATGCCATCTGGAGGCAGGCCAACATGCTCAGGTTTTCTGCTGTCCCATTCTTGCCTTCTTAGAATAGTCATGGACCCCAACTCCTTCCTGGTCCTCTTGGATGTTCCTTTAATATGCAGAAATCACTTTCCCAAGCTCTATTTCTGCTTGGAATGTCTCTTCCTCAGTTACCACCTGCTCAATTCTTACCCATCCTTGAAGGTCACCTGAAACACCCCCTCTTCCATTGCAGCCTCCCCATCCTCTCACCTGCAGGCAATCCCTTTGTGCTGTAATTGTGTGTATGTATACTTTGTCTCTTCTAACCCACTGAGTTTCTGAATGATGATGGTTTTCTAACAAAGTGGTTTCATGTCATGCATGTGTACTGGGTGAATAAATCAAGCCATTGGGCACGTGGGTACATGTGACATAACACAACTTGCATATAATAGTCAAATCAAATAATGTTAAATGAAAGAACAACTACACACATGCGTAATTTCAGAGGACACATAAAATATTTTGAAGATTTTGATACATTAAAAACAATTAAGGGCTGAGAGTATAGTCTAGTATTAGAGCACTTGCCTAGCATGTGTAAAGCCTTGGGCTCTGTCCCCATCAATGAAAAATATATCCAAAGAATAACTAAGGTAAATTTCATAAATCTTAAATAAGTTCTCATAAGAAAGTGGGTTTAGTACTAGGAGAAGAGAAGTCAGAAGACAGGAATTCTTCCATGTAAAGGAAGGCCAAGAATTGAGTGAGGATGGTGCTTGACGCTTGGGATATTTTCTGGGGAAGGGAACAATAAAGGAAGTTACATCACAGCAGTATTTAATGGCAAGATGAAGATTGTTCATATCCTGAAAGTCGCAGTAGGTGACATCACAATGGCCTTGTTTCTTAAGAATTAATCTGTGAGACGAACCAGAAGAAGAGGAGAGATGAGCTGAGTAGCTACTGTACAAGTTAAAGCAAGAGGTCACAGGTGCTGAATTAGCGCTGGATTCCCCCAGGGTGAGGGTCTTTGTGCTTGACGAGTAGATGGCCAGGTAGGAGATACAGAGCCAACTGCTCATTAATATTTGATTGTGTTTCTTGGTAGAGGAACTCGTTCTTACTGGCTGCTAGACACACATCTGAGCCTGGCAGTTGAGCAGATTCGTGGCTAAATAGGCGGGACTCAGCACCCAGAGTGGCTGCTCACACTTACGCTAGCTGACAGACCCTGAGGAGGTCTGACAGAAGCTCTGAAGGAAATACGGACAAGGAGAAGGAGGAACATTGTATGTCCTACTCCCCACTTCTTCCAGAAAGGACATTTCCACCTGCCCCAGAGCACTCAGGTTTAGGTCATCATGTGCCAGGCCGAGTGGGATGTGCTCTTCTTGATGAAGCCCAGGGAGACACTGAGAGGTGAGATGCATGTAGAAGACACGAGGGGCTGGAACAGAGTAAGGGCAAAGCATAGGAGTTCCTGGCCTGGGCTGTGCGTCCAGTTCAGAACCTGGATTCTAAGCCCATGGCAAAACCTTCATCTGTAGTGACTGAACTAATGGTCATCTTGTAACACCTGACTGAACTGAGTCAGTGTGGTTCTGGGTGTGGGTGGCCCACCTGAGGATGGTTACCAATAGCATCAAAAGAGAACGAGAGGGGAAGAAGTGTGCTGTTGATTCTCCTGGAGAAGGTTGTCACGCTGGTTTTTCTGATATGAACTCTATTGTCCTCCTCCTCGGTGGAGGAGCTCGGATTCTTGCTGTCACTGAGGATGGCTGGCTGCAGTTGGGGGAGCTCCGGTCCTTCCCTTGAGCATCGCTTCCTGGCTCCAGTGCAGATTCCTCAGCTGCTGGCACAGATCTTTCACCCCACTGACACAGACTTTCTACCTTCCAGCACAGGCCTTTCGGCCTTCCCAGTGCAGATCCTGGATACAGACTTGCATGAGATATTGCCGTGGACTCTAGGTCTTTAGCTGGACTCATGCAGGACATTTCTGTGGGATCGGGGGTCCTCAGCTGGATTCTTTGGGTCTCTAGTGTGTGGACAGATCTCTTGCACTCTTCTTGCATTTGACTTTTTGGGTGATTATTATAAAATAAGCCTATAAATTATGTGTCCCGTATTAAATCTATTCTCTTGCAAACCCTGACTACAACTAACTTGCTCTAAGAATTGGGTATATATTTAAACTGAAATAATCACTGGAGGGGAGGATGTGACATCATGGAAAAATATCTCAAAAAGGGAATTTGAGAGCATATACACACACACATGCACCATACACACAGGAGATGGGGGGGCGAGGGAGGGAGGGGGAGGGAAAGGTTTTTTGATCTTCATCCCTTTGCACTGGAGGCTTGGAGAGATAAAGAAGGGCAAAGCAGAAGGATCTGGGTACCAGGCACCTTGGATTTAAAGCCCATAAATGCTCATTCTCATGCTAACTGCCCTACATTTAGTGTTCAACAGACAGTAATCTTCCTAGTACAGACTGGGAGTGGTAGTTTTATAAGTGACCTGATCTACCTGCTGTTCCCGGAGAAGATTCCTTTTTTTCCCTCAAGAGTGTTCTACTTACAGCCCAGGTCACATCAACCAGTGAACACTAGCCATGTTACATGTGTCACCCCAAACTTCCCTTGCTCAACTTCCTCTCCACCTTAGTAATTTTTCTCTTTTACATCACCATCTTTTATCATGTGAATATTTTTTCGCTGTTGGTGCAGGCTGACCTTGAACTGACCACGTAGCTCGTGCGACATAGCTCTGAACTCACCATTCTCCTGCCTCAGCCTCCCAAACATTGGGATTGATTTTTTTACTGAATTTCTTCCCCAATTTTTTTAAATGTTTTTAAATATTTTCTGTGCTTTGATTTAATCAAACGTTTTTTGAAATTCTATTTTAGTTTAGACGAATGATAAGTATCTCTTTTTGCAAGCCAATATGATGCTTTGATATTTCTTTATATTTTGAAATGATGATATCAAATTAATTCACAAATGTGTCATCTCTCACTTATCAATTATCTTCTGATGAGAGTATTTAGAATCCCCTCTTTAAGCAACTTGGAAATATACATTGCATTATTATTAATTAAAGTCTCCATTCTGTTCAATAGATTCCTAATCTTACTCTAAAGTTTTGTTTTTGAATCTGCTCATTAGGTCACTGATTAGTGTCAACCTTGTAAATGTAAAATACTAATATAATTAAGCTGGGCATGTTAGGAATATCTCTAATCCCAACACTTGAATAGGCTGAGGCAGGAGGATCATTGCGCGTTTGAGACCATCTTGGGTTATAAAGTGAGCTCATGACCAGCCTGAAATGCATAGTGAGACCCTGTCTCAAAAAGACAACAAACAAAACAAAACAAAATAAAACAAGAAGTTCAACATAGTGTCTGTCTTGGGGCTTTACATAGATTAAATTAATATACAATAATTTGTTTCATTTTTACAATAACTCTAAGAGAGTAACTAAAATGATGCCTGTTGATGCATGAGAATCCCGAGGCCCGGAGGGCACAGGGAAATGGCAGAATATGATGAACCTGGCAGTTTCCCGGAGAAGCCAACCTCTCACCCACACTAACCACATCAGAGCTGTGTTTTTGTTCAGCAGCACTGAACAGTTGATCTTGTCTTGGGCACATTCTATTCCGATCAGTTTTGAAGACAACTAAAAAGACATTATTGGTCCCCTGGAAATCTTATTCATAAGAATATTGCAATAGAATACAAAGTATCAGCTTATATTGCCAGTAGGGGAGAAAGAACAATTAATAATTTTACCACTTGCCGGAGGATTCCACTTTGGCTTGTTAGATTGAGAAACGTCAAGCATCATTACCGAATTGGGCTCCCTCGCTACAAAACACATCCTTGCTTTGTTTGTGAAAAATTCACATACTGCTCCTCCTTTTCCTCATGAGTACGGAGAGCCCTCGGCAAAGAACATCTTAAATACATGACTAACCTTGACAACAGACATGTCAGTGGTGTTGCCAGAACCCCAGAGCACAGCGTTCTGAGGCAGTGCTTCAAGTGTGACAAGGAAGGGGAAGATCTGCAGGGGGCGTTTCCACTTCTGTGCTCATTTGTGGGGCTTCGGGGAGCAGCGGAGGCTCTGATCTCCCCTCTGAAAACAACTCCAGAGGCTGCAGGTTTTAATCTTTAAAAGCTATATAATTAGCACATGTAATTGCCAAAAAACTACAAAATAAGACTAAGCAAGCAAACAAAAAGACATATATGTGTGTTTGGTCCACAAAAACAAGATAACGATGAATGAACTATTTTGAGATTTTTTTTTTTTTTGAGTAACAAAACACTGTAAATAATTTCCCAAGTCAGTAGTGGACACTTCTATAAACAAAGTTTACCATTCAGCTACATAAATTCATCATAATTTTGTAGTGACTGATTAAAAAAAGTTTCTTAATGTTACATATTTAGGATGTTTCCATTTCAGTAGAACATAAATAATAATATTAATAATACCTCCTTACAGGTAGACCTTAATTGTTTTCCCTGGAGAGCATTTCTATAATCAGAATTTCTTGAAATGTAATTTTAAAGATTTCAGTTTAATTTCTTTTCAGACTTGTGCCAATTGATCATTCTCCTGCCTGATCATAACGATGCAATGACCATTCCCCTCACTCTAGGTAGCTCTGGGTCTTTTTCTTTTTGGGAAGTGGGTGCTCGTGTGTGATCTGTGCCAGTTTCAAAGATACATGTGAATGCCTGATTCCCTTTGCATGCCGCTTATTATTAGTGAGATTAACAATTTTTCATTTACCCTGTGTTTTACAGGGAAAATGTTTGACGTACATTTGAATGTATACTTGATAGTTTCTTTTGCCCATTTTCTCCCTATTCCCCCTATTATCTTGATTTTATCTTTTATAAATTTTAAGAGTGTTACATATAAATGACATCAATCCCTCCACCTGTCAAGACATCTCCTCTAATATTTAAGACATTTTAATTTTCATTAAGTTTTTTTTGCTCATAACTCATATTCAGAAGTAGCTAACTTTATTAGTTTTTCCCTCTGTGCATTGTCTTTTTGGTAATTTCTCTAAGGGTAGGAAAGACTTATTGGAAAATAGGTGTAACTCCTGAGAGACAGCGGGGTCCTGAGTGAGTTGCCCCTTTTGGTAATTTATGACTTATTAAGCTATTTTTTCCTTTGCAATTCTGGATCTAGAACACGGGCCTTACACAAACTAACAAGCTCCCCCTACTGAGCTATCTCCTCACCCTCCAAATACACAGAAATTTTTGAGCACAGATTCAGAGCTTACTGCTAGAATATGCTCAAAGAGATCATTCCCAGATAGCACATGTGCTGAATTATTAGTTTTTATGGCATCGCTTTTGTTATTTTATTCTCCAGGATATATGGAATTTATTTCGTTGTATGTCATGAGATAAGAATGTATCATTTTGTCCCCACCACCTTTGTTTTATGTAATCTTCCCTTGACATCCTCCTCTATCTTGTAATTCTCCTTTAATTCCTTTCTGAAACAAGGTGAAAGAATACATGTTTTAAATGATTTGGACTTGAAATCCACTATCTGTCACCCCAGGAGTCATTTTGCTACAATAAAGTCATACAATCTCTAACTACTTTTAAAATGGAGACTGTTTTATTTATTTTCGTGAGTTTTGTAAGTAATCAGTGATGTAAAATATTTAGAAATTACAGAACAAAATAAAATGAAAATCATCTATAAGCCCACTCCTCAGAGAAATATCTTGTTTCTTAAAAGACACTGTTGATTTGTTATTCCTGCATTTAACTTATTTCCTCTGGGATACTTTCTTTAATAATCCTGGATCATCATAATCTATGGCAGAAAATCATAAACTAGTCTTTCTAGAATATCTGTTTTCTATTCCACTTTTACACAAGCTATCATCTGATGATTTCTATTGTTGCCATCACAACTGAAGAGCAGTGATCTTGTCATTTTCTTACTTGTTTTGAGTCCTTATTAACAAAAGGCAGAAGTGCGACCTCAATCTATGATTCAAGGTAAAAAAAAAAATATGAGTATCATACTGAAGGAGCCCAAGATTGTGGCTCTGTACTGCTTCATCCAGTAAATAATTATATGGACAATGAAGGAGATAAACATAAGGAAATTGTAATTAAATATCAAAGTAGGTGCCTGCATGTGTACACACACACACACACACACACACACACATTATCTTGGATTATTGTAATTAGTTAGAATCAGGCTAACTCATAGGTGGCCACATCCCCAAACATTCCAAGCTACAAATTTGATGACTAAAGTTATGGGCAAATGTGTTTCTCTCTTCTCAGGTATGTCTGTCTTCCTGGAGCATGAGAGAGGCATCTGCTTGCTTCTGCAGTGATATTGCTGCATTTTAATTTAACTGCATTTTTTCAGTATTTTGTCAGATTCCCTTTGCGGCCTCTAATCCTTCCACCGACCGTGGAGGAGTAAGTTGCTAGAAATGTGAACAGTGAACTGACAGCCTACTATAGCAGTAGTCAGTCTGGCTACAGCCAACAGGGTGGTTCTCTCTCTTCTGTTTCTCCTGAGCACACTCCAGCTCAGCCCTAGAATGTGCCCGGGTGTGGAGTTCTTGCCTGTGGGCAAACAGGCTTTGCTGGTGGTCCCTGGAAAATGCACTGTTGGATTTTTTTTTTTTTCAGGCTCCGTATGCTTGGCTTCGGCACCCAGATGAAACAAACAGAAACATCTGCTGAGAAAGTACGTTTGAGCACTGGTTAAAAAAGAGCTCTTTTAAAAATTCTGTTTAAGCAAAGTGTACAAGTTGCTTTTGGGGGAACAAAAATTCTGAAGAGAACAATTTTGAGGCTGTCTCTAATATCAAGCCATCTCTGGGGACTCAAAAAGCCTAAGAAGATTCTAGAAACCTGCATGTAAAGTACTACTGCATGCAAGTCAGCACAAAGAAATCTTTGTTGGAAATACATCACTGGAATGGGAAACAAAATCACTGTTCAAATAATATAAAATATGCCATCTGTTAACGAGACAGTCTTTGATTTTGAGTTTGAGCTTTCTTTAAAAAAAAAAATGCCAAAATTCCAAATACTCTAGGTAGAGTCTCCCTCTTCACTCTCTTTCTGTCTCTTCAAAGACAGAAAAAATAAGCAAGGAGAGAAAAAGCTCCAGTACTGCTAGTTTCTTCTGCCTGATTTCTTTCTGCCCAGTTGAAAGGCAGTTACGGAAAGAGAATCTACAAGTTCGTAACTAGTCAGTCTATGCTACAAGTTAATTGGAAGTTTCTAATTCCAGAGGGTTCTTTGACTAACTATAGGATAAAAATAAATTGCTTCTAGGCATTTGTGGAAAAGAAACCAAATATTCATTTTGGTACAAAACCTTGCTTTAAACACAGCACATATTTAATGATGATCCTTAAAAACATTTTTTAAAGATGCATATAATGTCCTGTTCAATGTTGGTTGAGATCAGTTGTTTTAAGAAAAATTAAATTGTTGCTAGTTAATAAACACGGGAGAAATTCAGGATTATAAATTTCTGTAACATGGTCAGAAAAGTCCACCTTACTCTGAATGCATGCTTTACATCTAAGGCCCCATGTCACACGATGACACTGTATCCTGATCTGTTGAACAAGGTTTGTATTCATGGGAAACATTGGTTTCTCACATACAGTGGTGAACCAAATAGATACAGCTGCAGTATTCATGGAGTTCATAGATTACTAGAAGAGGTGGATAATAGTAAGCTAACAGGGCCAGGGATATAGCTCAGTGGCACAAGCACCTGCCTGGAAAGCACAAGGTCATGAGTTCGATTCCCAATAACACCCCACCCCAAAGTAAGTCAACACACACGAAGCACTAAAGACTCACAGTATTAAAGAGTAAACTGCTGACAATTAGATGTGAGGGATAGATGATCAAAGGTGGTGCTTATTAAAGTGGCCAAGGAAGATTTTTCAGAGGTTACTTATGCAGGGATCGTAAGGATCGCAAGAGGCTGGCCATGCAGATAGACATGTGCTAAGACAAGCAAGAGCGGGAAGTGTGTGTGTGTGTGTGTGCACGCGCGCATGCATGTGTGTGTGCATGTACTGTGTGTGAAAAGGTTCTGGGGGAAGAAAAAAGCTAGGCTAAATTTTACATAAACGTGGTGACAATATTGAAGTGACCAACGTGGCTTTCACATCCTGGCTGAGAGCAAAGAACAGAGAAGTTAAGAGTTGGGATGAAGAAGAATGATTCAGGCCCCTGGATTGGGTAGGAGGCTACAGTGCTTGGTCCATCTGAGGAAAGATGGTGATTCAAACTGAGGAGGCAGTGACTGCGTGGAAGAGTGGACATGCCTAAGATGTAGCCTGAAGGTAGAGTTTATATACATATAGAAAGTCCATCAGTATGTGCAGGACAGGGCCGTGAAACTAAATATATATATAGACAGATAGATGATCGATAGATAGAGAAGAATGAGGAGATGAGATAAGGAATACTACTCAGATACAAACTACTCAACATTTGTTGAGACGAGGAAAAGTCCTAGATGCACAGTTTGGGGCTGGAGTATAGTCACGAGTTCACCTTGAACACCTTAAGTGTGAGATGCCTCTGAACTACCTAAATGGTGAAGTGGTCAGTGCAGCTTATGGAAAAGAACCGGGGCTGGAGATGTATCTTTCAGAGTCACGAGTGTAGAGATTGTCTCTAAAACTGTGAGAGTAGGGGAGTTCTTCTAGATTAAAAAAAAAACAAAAAGTGAATACACAGGGCAGAGAGCAAAGGTCCCAGAGAGAACACAAGGAACCCAAGAGCTAAACTGTGAGTCTAAAGAACTGGCTGGGCCAGTGAGGAGTTCAAAACATGGAGACGCAGTCATGGAAACCAGGAGGGCAGAGCATCTCAAGAAGACACTAAAGCTTCCACTAGGGAAGCGAGGGAGGAAGGGAAGATTTTGCTGGATTTGGTAACATTTATGTCAAGGTGACCTTGACTAGAGCAGTTTGCTGGAGTGGGGGAAGTGGAACGCAGATTGGTTATGGGCTGTGGAACAACTAGGAGGAGGGGAGGGTGGGATCCAAATGTTTACAGCCGTTACTACTATTTTGTTTTAATTTTAATGATGGCAAAATACATGCAACATACAGTTTGCCACTTTAACCTTCTGCAAGTGTTCAGCTCAATGGTATAAATACATTCACCCTGCTGTGCAAACATTGCCTCCACGACTCCAGAACTGCTTCATGATCCCAACCCGACCTCAGTCTCCAGTGAATACGCACTCCCCGTCTCTCTCCACCCTCGTTCCTAATTGCCTCCACTTGATTTTCTGTCTGAGTTTGCTTATTCTACTTTCCACCTAATGTCAGTGGAATTATGTAATATGTGTTATTTTGTGACTGACTTTTATTTTAAAGAGAAAAAATACAAATACAATGAAGTTTCAACACAGGCTAGCAGGGGAGTCACAAGAATGAATGCATCACATACTGTTATCTTTAACAGTATTCAGAGCACGAGATGGAGGCATGAAATATTGTCCAAAAATAAGAGCTCAAACCTATCTTTTCCATGAACTAAGAGAAACTAGGCGTGTAACTATCTTAACTATCTCATTCATAAATATATTTTTTCTTTTTACCTTCCTACTTTTCTCCTTTCCCCCATCACAATTTGTCTTTTGTTTTGAACATTTTCTTCCCAATTTACAATACCTATTGTACATTCAGTTTTTTTCATGCTAGTGAGATGACACAGTGTTTACATATACGGGTCTGATTTATTTCATTTATGAGTATGGTTTTGAGTTGCACCCATTTACCTATAAAAGTCTCAGGTTTATCCTTCTTTGTGGCTGGGTAGTACTCTATTATATAAAAACCTGTATAATTCATCATCCATTTCTTGGTTGATGGGCCTTTAATATGATGTCCTCAAGATTAATTCATATTGTGAAATGTGCCAGAATTTCTCTTTGTAATATTGAATGACATATTTGGCCGTTTGTATCCATGTATTCCACGTATGAAGATTCAACCAACTATGGAAAAAAGAATTCGGGAAAAAATTGCATCTATACAGAACAAGTACAGACTTTTTTGTCATTATTTTCTGAACAATATAGTACAACAGCTACTTGCATTCTATTAGATATTCTAAGTAATCTAGAGATGACTTAAGTTTGGCATATGGGAGGACCTTGTAGGTTATATGCAAACATTATGTCATTTTATTTAAAGGACTTGAGCGTCCATGGGTTGGTCCTGGAACCTATGCCTTCCATGGATACCAAAGGCCAGTGTGTGAAAATACCATATTTTGTTTGGTTTCTTCATTTATCAGTGGACACTTGGGTTGCTTACGTGCTGTGGCCTTAGTGAATACTGTTTCTATTAATATGGTACACAAATCCTTTTGAGCTGAGGATGGGGAAGTGTGATCAGGAGAGGGAGTTTGTTTTTGTTTGTTTGTTTGTTTGTTTTTTCTCCAAGCTACGAGAAACCAGAGCATCTTGGTTTGTTACTGGCAGTAACTCTGGAGAAAAAGAGACGAAGTCTGAGCAGGATAAGGGACATTTGAAGGTGGGAGAAAGGATGAGGACACACTCTGCAGTGAAGTGCAGGAGGCTGGACTTGGGCAGGAAACACACCCTTCCTCTGCAGAAGAGAAGGTGAAGGACCTGGCTCTGGGTGCTGGACTATTATAGCTTTGACAATGGGTAGATAAAGAAGATTTCTCCAAAAAACTTCAATTTTCTCTGTGAAGCTTATCAGCTGGGAGCTGGAAGAAGGGGGAGAGGAAGTTTAGAGAAAGGAGGTATGGAATAATCTCTTAAAGGAACACTTCTCTCTTTGGGTTGCACCTTAGTCCTATCTGAAAGAAAACTGTCAGAAGATGCTGAGATTTTCTGCCTCCTCCACATCCTAATGGTGATTTAATTGGTCTTGGTCTTAGGTGGGCCTTAGGCATCTATCATTTAAAAAGTTTCCTAAGTAATTATAAGAGCTATGTGGACTGATAATGATCGTATCAATGGAAGAAAGCAAAATGCACCAAAGACAGAAAGACAAATACTCATATTTTCATTCAAAACAATTGAAAGCACAGCTGCAGAGAGTAGAAGGTGTACAACTCAACCTGAGTGGGTAAGTAATCATCAAAAGGTATAAAGTTTTAGTTAGATAAAAGAAATGTTTGATGAGTTTTAAAGAGATCTATTGCATAGCATGATGAATGTGGATTATAGTTGAGGCTCGCACTTCAATATCACCAAGAAAGCAAATCTCAAATACTCTCATCACAAAAAATGTCAAGTATTTGAGGTGATGGATATGATAGATTCATTTAATCATCCTAGATTGTATTAAAAAAGCTCAACAACCTTGTGTGCAGCATATGTATATTTAACTATGATTCACCAACATGTATTAAATAAACAAACAGTCTGCGATCCTAATGTGTCACACGGGTTAAGAACGACTGTCTTAGAGTGAAAAGAGTAAACAGTTACAAGGGATGTAAACATCTATGTACTGTAAACACGTACTAATAAATACATACTAATAAAAACCAAAAAAAAATGCATGAAACAAGAACCCTGTATAAATAATTGAAAAAGCAGAATAAAAAATAGACATGAGGAAGGTAGAGATGATCCTTTGGCAAATGGAAAGAGGATCAGAGATGGAGGAAGGGAAGGGAGAGGGAGGTGAGGGGATGCGGAAATAAAAGGAGTTAAGGTGCATTATATGCAGGTGCTCACTCCTCACGATGAATGTGCTCGCCGTGTACTAAAAACACGTACAAATAAAAATAAATAAAAAATGATAAATGGCAGGTTCCCCGAGAATGTCAAATCCTCAGTTTGAGATTTATAATCATAACTTTCAAGTGAAGTATACTAGTGCAGACTGGAGAAAAAGACTGTGTGTGTGTGTGCGTGCGTGTGTGTGTGCATGTGAGTGCATGAGTATATGTGTGTATCTCTTGGTCCTACATGTTCAAGTCCAACATAGCTCTGTACTGGCCTTTTTTACACTTATTCCTTTAAGAGCCTATGTATTTCTCACCACCAATTCTCTCCATGTCAGTAACAGACAATGGCACCTTGTGTCCCCCATACTTCTACAAATATTTCAGTCCTGAAAACAGCAAACACTCTCATTCTACAAGAAAATAAGACATAAAAATAAAACCAGGCAGATGCTAACACTTGTACTGCTGATGCATGATAATGGTGGCACCTGAGACTAAGAAATCTGGACCTCTTGTCTGAGGACCACAGTTCTTCTGTGTGCATAGTCCAAAACATGAACCTCCAGCCTGGCCCTTCCTAAGATGCAAAACAGAAAATTGAATTAACCAAAATTTTTTGTGTGCATATGTGTGGTTGAAAGAAATATTTGAACAAACACAAAGAAGAGAAGACCCAATAGGACACATAGGAGTGACCGTGGATAGAAGGTGGGCATGGTGAGGGATGGGATATGGTGACTGAGCACAGCTATGCTGGGAAAGCAAGCCTGAGACTGGAGGTAATATTAGAGGAGAGAACTTCAAAGAAGAAATAGGATTGGTGGTCCAAGTCAGGACAACAGATATGGGTAAGGTAAACTTGGAAACTCCATCCCCTATGGAATGGTGCATCTTAAACTTCCCACTGCTAATATGATTGGAGTTAGCAGGTTATTTTGGAGGAAGGTGTGAAGTGTTGAAGCTGCATGGGACCGTTCACAGACTGCAGGGGACGAGAACAAGAAGTCACCAAGAAGCAAGCCCTCCCTGTGAATCAGCACCATGCACAGGCCACAAGCGGGAGAGCCAGATGTCAGCCCCTTTTGGCGCGTGGGCTGGGAAACAAGAAGAGTCAACACCCTCTACCTCTACCCCCAACCCACCATAAGTGACCAGCTGATCCAGAGAAACACAGGCTGCAGTGATAGCTACTGAGGTAAAATTCAATTTAATGCTTGCAGTGTTTAGTGTTTGCAGGTCAAAAGCTGGTGGTCTGATCATCTATTCAGAGGACAGCAATATGCAATGTAGCATCTATGGGCTCTCCTTCGGAAGGTGCTAACCATTGTTAATTCTCTGTCACCTTGTTTTGAAATCCTGTATCATTTTCATTGTTTTGTTGGGTTGAGTTCTACTCTGTTTTTGTTGTGTTTGATTTTATTCTACCTGACGGCATGAGCAGCTATTTCAAAGATAACAAGATATATTATGGTAGCCATTTTGGATTTACTCTTATATTGTTTTGAAGTCTTTTACTGCATTCATTGTTTTGTTTTTATTGGTTCTATTCTCTTCTGTTTTGTTTGATTTTTACTATGTCTGAAGGTATCTGCAGCTATTTTAAAGACAATAAGAAGCATTATGGTAATCATTGTTGATTTACTATTGTTTTGAAGTTCTGTGTCACTTATATTGGTTTGTTTTGATTGGCTTTATTCTGTTTCATTTTGTTTGGTTTTATTCTCTCTCTCTCTCTCTCTCTTTTTTTTTTGTGGTACTGGGGATTGAACTCACGACCTTGAGCTTGCCAGGCAGGCGCTTATGTCACTGAGCTAAATCCCCAGCCCCCTGGTTTTATTCTCTTAATAAAAATAAAAATAAAAATAAAAATAAAAAGCTGCATGGATGGACAGTGGTCAGAGATGGGAGTGGATATGTCTGGTTTTATATCACCAAACTGGGGCTACAATTTTGAGTCCTATGACCACTTGAACCATCATGATCTATAGGCCCATTAAACTTCAGAAGGAGAAATATGACTTCCAGACTCCTTTCTGTGGGATGAAACTTTCCACCTCAAAGATTTGAAATTCCAGTGTGATCTTTTACATGATGCCTAATCTGAGAGGTGTGGCATATGGATTGGCCTTGGCTCTAGCAAGTAGCAATCTGTTCTGAGAACAGTATCCCTACTCAATCCCTTTCCTAAACCACTTGTCTGTCAGAGGAGGTACCAGGAACCACCTTTCTGGTGAATTTAGCTCATCACTGACTTAGTGCCTTATTGCAATAAGGTTCTGTTATGTTCATCTGAAATCTAATCTTTACTCTGTCTTTGTCCATGAGTTCAGCAAAGCTGAGGAGAGAGTGTTGTCAAGCGTTTCTCAGCTGGAGAGCAGCAGAACTGGAATAAAAATACAGTGTTTTTTAATGAAGGTCGGCAGCCTGTGTGAAATTAGACCCTGATGTATTGTTACAAGGAGTCACTCTGGCAGATGCCACTCTCACTCAGGCAGAGTCGACACCCCTGAGCTCCCTGTCAGAGCCCCTTAGAGGGAACAGAGTCTTCACTTCTTTGAGGCAATGCTCAAGGAAATGTTCAGCTTATAAAAAGACTCCTAATTATCAGTGTGAAACCCTGAAGGGAACCATGGAGACGATGGAGATTTATGAGCATTTTCATGCTAATGACTGGGATGATGTCATAACATTTAAAAAGTCTTCCAGAGTCTGTATTTGGAAGGAATCCCTGGCACTCCACTGAGCTCTCTCAGTTGGAATTTTGTTTTGTAGGAAGATGAGAAAGAGGCTCCCAAAGATGAAGTGAAGAGTTCTGGGTAGCACAAGTCTCACAGCACACAGCCAGAGCAGAACGCTCTGCAACGTGATGAACTTGAAATGAAAATGGCTCACTCTTGACTATCTCCTTACCTGTGTGTGTGTGTGTGTGTGTGTGTGTGTGTGTGTGAGTGTGTGTGTGTGCGCGCGCGTGCGTGTGCAGCTAAAGATGGACTCAGGGCCCCATAGAGAGTTTGCTAGGCCAACATTCTACTGCTGAACTACAGCTCCAGTCCCTATCTTCCAGCTCTTGGGATGATTTCCTGGTCAGAATCTGAGCCACCTTGCTGGTGAATGTTATGGTTTAAACATGAAGTGTCCCTGAAGACTTATGTCCTAAATGCAGCAATGTTTAGTTAGAGGTGTGGCTAGAGTCACGATTTGGATCATGAAGCAATAATCTCATCAGTGGGTGGGCTACAAGGTAGTGGGGCCCAGTGGAAGAAGCAGATCACTGGGAGTGTGATAGAAGATGGATAGCATTCCTCCCTGGCTCTCCCTTGCTGTCTCTGCTTCTCGGCTGCTGTGATGTAAGCAGTTCCTCTACCATGCCCTTCTACCATTTTGTTTCTGCTTTTGGTTACAGCACAAAGAGCTGACTAATGCAGGGAGTATTGGGGAGAGACGGGCAAGGCTTCAGCCAATGTCTGCCTGACATAGTCTACAAATGGGACCTTTTGGCTCAAGATAAAAGCAGTCTTGTGGTCCCCTTTGCCCTCCAGGTTCCCTGATGGACCATAGAGGAGCAAGGGCCCAGTTGAGACTATCCTTGCTTGGCTCCCTTCCCTCTTCCCTGGCTCCCCATTCTCCTGAAAAAACTCCCTCAATAAATCTCTTGCCCAAGAACTTCCTGTCAGGCTCAGTTTCTAAGAAAACAGGAGATTCCTCTATGCAGGGGCTCAAAAAAATAAATGGATCTTAGTGGATATTTGGAGCATTTTCTAAGGATTCTTCTAGAGATGTCACTCTCCTTCCCTACAGCATACCGATGTCCTTACATCCTTAGGGAATTCTGTGACCTCCTGGTGAGAACTAAGGCTGCCTGGCAGTGATACCATCACCTGCTGTAATCACCAAAGGTGGTCCACACTTTCATCTGCTGGCTTTACAGCTCCCGGTGCCTCTCTTAAGACCATCTTTCCTGGCCTCCATGGCACTTCTACAAAAGCACAGTTGGAGATGTGCACATGGCTGCATGCTATTTATTGGGTATGAACTCTGGAGTTGAAGCAAGGGAGTCAAACAAGCCATTCTAAGTGCAATGGCACCTGTGCTTTGAGAGACAACCTCCTGACACAGGTTCCTCCTGGCACTGTCACCAGAAGCACTTGTGACCTGCCTCCAACTCGCACAGGCTGAGAATTCCCACAGGAACCTTAACTCCCTGCAGTTTATGGGTTTCTGTTGAGTTTTACAACTGCCCTTGAGTTCAAAGCACAGTGATGTGCATAAGAGAAAATGCTGCCCACGTAAGGGCAGCTGAGGACACAGGAACTATTCACTGCAGCTGGGACTGAGAGAAGAGCTTAAGATGCAAAGTGACAGAGAGACCTGTGCCAATCCAGCCCATCATTTTAAAGTGGTTAAAAGGGTAATACCACAAAGGAAGATATAATTAGACCTGTTTACTCAGTTTCCCCTAAAGACATTAAAACCAACCATCCTACTTTTCAACTGTACTACTTTAACCACAACCAAAACCACAAATCTGAGATCCAACACCATCCTGATTCCCCAAAACAGTTATCAGCAGGAGTGCATTAAACACAGAGGAAAACAAAGCAAAGCAAAGCAAAACAAAACATGGGACTTTGATTCAGGACATTCGTATGGGTAAAACCAATTTAAGACAGAGCGACTGACAGCACAGTAAAACCATATGGTGTCCTGCCTGAAGTGGTCACAGCTAGGCATGACAGGGCTGACCCCAAGGAGGCAAGGTTGGTCACAGAGCTCAACCTGACTATGCACACCCAGGTACTGAACAAAGAGAGGGCGGAGAATGGGTGCGTCAGGCTTTTGGAGCACAACACTAGCAAATATCAAATCCTGCATCCTGCACACCTTATTCTGCTTGTAAGCACCCTTTCGGGATGTTTGGCTGGGTCTGCAGTCTGCCTGAAGGATAATTTGTCCTGGAAAGTTCAGCAGTTGTCTGGTCTGCCTGACAGTTATATTTCTCATCTCAAATACATTAGCTCTCTGGTTCATACACTCAGGTCTCCTGTGAGTTTAGTCACTGAGAGGCAGCCTGCTTGGTACCAGTCACAGGACACTCCCAAGGTCCAGTTTCTGGAAATATTAGACCAATGTTCCACTTTTGGGTGGAGTGAATTCATCAATTTAGACTCCACCCTGGGAGCTCCGGGCTTCAGGGAGCTGGCTGTTTCCCAGATACCTCACCTTCAAATTTCTCTACTTATTTAGTGAAAAAGCAGAAGAGCAGACAGCAGGAGGTCAGCAATGAATTCTCATGCATGTCAACTCCATGGAGATGGAAGAGAATTTGTGTAAGTTAGTTTAGATGTTTTGTTACCCACAGGTATGATATAGGTTGAAAATTAAGGGGCTTAAGAAGCACTTCCTCATTTAAAAGTTATATCTATTCCTATTAACATAATAATCACAGTAGAAAAAAAACACTTATGAGTGTTTGGTCTGTAGTAGGTGATTAATAAATAAATATCTATTGGATGAATGAAACATACTTGGTCAAAAACATGAAAAAATATCAAGCATCAGTGATACAAGATATGCCCATTGAAATAACAAGGATATATTGCTTATATATGTAAGTGTAAGAATTACATTTTATGTGTATGGGAGCAACTCATACTTCTTGAAAAAGGAGAACTCACAACTGCTACAACACTGTAACACTTGTAGAAATAAATTCATTAACATGCATCAAAAATCTTGAAAATGTATAGACCAGTTCACTCAGTTATTTCATTAAGAGTAATGGAGGTCAAGGAAAGAAATGAGCAAATTTGCTGGTAATAGCAAAATAATTGGGTAAAAAATCCCATGGTTCAATAGTAGCAGATTAGTTGAATAAAATATAGAGCTCCAAGCCATGAAATATCACTGAGTCTTTACGACTCATAAGGTAAATAACTAAAACAATCTATGCAAGATAAGCAAACAAGAGAGCATAAAGCAATCTGTAAAGATAGATAATAGTTATCTAGTAGTAGGATTATTGATTTTTTTTTGGATTTTGGATAATTCATATTTTCTAATGTTTCAAAATCATAGTGTTGCAGAAGTAAAAAGTTACTTTATGATTTTTAAAAATTCAACTGACTTAACATCAGTCAATTTCCAAGCAGACTGTTTGATGAAACTTCTAGTTACAAAGTTATGCAGGTAAAGTTAACAAAGAACAGAATTTGCTTCAGAAAGTGAGAGAATGAGTGGACATGGAGTGGATGGGATGAATTGGTAAGTAACCAGACGCTGCTTTCCTGGACTGTGCTTGACAACAAAGGCAAGAAATAAAACAAAACCAAACCCGGAGTATTTGCCAGAAAATGGAGACCAGTGGATTGACTTACAGCAAAAAAGAAACAAGATGCGTTCATTATATATTAAGAGCAATAGGTAATGCAATTATTCTTTACTGCATAAATCACCAAAGCCTCATTCATGAAAGTAATTTTGAATAGAACTTTCTTCGAAAGATTTTTTTTTATAAGATACAAATTTATTTATTTATTTTTTATCGGTACCAGGGATTGAACTCACGACTGCCTGCTTGCAAGGCAGGTGCTTATGCCGCTGAACTAAATCCCCAGCCCCTCTTCAAAAGATTTTGCAAAAGGTTTCTTCAAAGACAAAAACAAAAACAAGGGGGATGGTATGAAACCTTGCTTAGAAACCACTGAGCCTTCAAAGTGGAAGTGAAGAGCTCTTAGGAATCAAATTCATTTACAGATGAAGAAACTGAGGGTCACAGTGGGAAAGCAATTTGCTCAGGAGAATGCGTGCCTGGGATTAGATTCTAAGTCTCTTGATTTCTGGCCCAGCGCTCTGAAATCTCTATCCTTCCTAGGACTGCCTTGGCTGTGCAAGCAGAACTGGGCTGGCTGTGTCAGGTGAGCCTGGGTCTGCTCCCCCTTTTGGGTACTGTCTTCTCTGAAGCAAGGGCCTCATTTATCTCCCACATTAGCTGGATAGCGCTCTGCAAGCAGGAGTGGAGAGAGCATGCAGAAGAGGAAGACATTTTGACACTTTTGCTTATAGAGCTTTGAAACTGCTGGCAATGTTAGGGGTTGACAGTAGCAAGCGCAGCGGTACTAACTGAACAGTTGCTGAGTGACCATGAAGCGCTAGGTATGCTCCTAAGTGCTGTTCCTAAGTGGCACGGTCAAAATATATGGTGACTGTTTAAATAAAAATAATTCATTACTGTAAAAGACACATTTCTATTAATCTCCCCCCCAAACACTCCCTTGCACATGTTTATCCCACCCTTCTTGCCACTTTCTGAGGCAGTTCTGGAAGTTTTCTTTTACTCATGTTCTTATGCGATGTGATTGAAAAACATCCTAAATACTGCTGCTGAGTGAGATTCAACAGAAAGGCAGGTTTGTAAACCATTACGGTGGTAGATCCTCTTTACTTTATCTGATCTGGAACCGTACAACTTCTGACTCTTTCCCCAGGTCAACCTGGCCATGTGGGTAAATGTTTCGGACAGATGCAGGAAGCCACGCCAAGGACAACTAAAGACACTCACACAACAGGACACAGAGAACTGCTTCAGAAAGTGGGAAGAGCAGTGAGCCACCTGTATTCTGAGGACTATTAATGGCAAGTGCGTTTCACTATAATAATATTTTTTAAAAATTTAAATGTTCACTCTAGTTTTTGTTCACACCTCATATATCATGTAATAGTGAGTCATCATTTAACAGATCAGAACTCTGAAGCACGGGGCGGAAAAATGGTTTGTCTGCAGTGACACAGCTACAAGATGGTGGACTCTTCAGTTTTAGAACTCAGAACATCTGTTTTAGAGCCAGATTGTTCGCTCCCAGATACACAGCCTCTCCTGAAGAATGGACAAGAATGACATTTTCAGAGCCCAGCACAGCACTCAGGTCCAGCTGATAGCCTACTTGTTAGTATCGCCTGCATTTGAACTGGAAACTCATGTTATTTACCCAGATCTGACACAGTTGTCAAGTGGTTAATCTGGCTGTGAGACTCACATCTCCTAAATGTCTGTGCTGTTTCCAGAGAGAGCTGTGCAATAGGACACATTCTGAGAGCTGGCTTAGAAAGTAGGTAGAATAAGGCTTTACTCACCTGTCAGATGGATCCCAGGGTTTGTGGCTTAAGCACTATCTAGATAGCTGTGGGTGTGGAAGACTTCTCTACTTGGCTACTCCTATACTGGCCGAAATCTGCTTCTATACCTGACAGCAGCCTGGGTCTTTTTATAGCCTGTGAAGTCCTTTGATAGGAAGGAGAGAGCAAGCTTGCCTCTCTCTCCACTTGGAACTCACTGGCCACTCAGGCACTTGAGTTAATAGACAGGTGAGGAAACAGTTACTCTGTGATGTTCTTGTAGGGACCGTCAAGCACGATGGGGATACAGCTATTTGTAAGTGTTGTTAAGGATCAACTTGTGATAACAAGAAAGAACTAGAAATATGAGATTTGGAAAGTGGGGAGGGAGAGGTGCAGCTAAGGGACAAGAATGCCCGATCTGGGGCCATCAAGAGGCAAGAATGCTGTCACTGCTGGTGTCCCATGAGGGACCAACACTGGACAAAGGGTTCAGGCAGCTAGTGTATGATTCTGCCTCAGTTTCCTCTGTATGTGTCTTTTCCTCTTTTCATGTTTCTCTTTTCTCCTTTTCCATCTTCTGTATCAAATGATTGGCTTCTTTTATGGATCCTGTATTTCAAAACTTCTCTTTTCCAGTGCATGAGTGAGCAATCAGACTGCAAAGGTGCATCTTCTCAAGGCAAGGCACACACAGTATCTGCAGACCATCGCATGTGAGGAGGTTGATCTTCATCTCAGCCTCTGCGTCTTACCTCTCTCTTCTACCCCAGAGTGGTAGGCTCCTTCTCAGCTCACTGCATTCCCTCAGGAAAGTTAGAAAGCCTTGCCTTATGCTCTTTGTTGTAGTGTTAATGTATTTGCTCTGCTCTTAGAGGATGTACAGGTGAGGAAGTTTTAAAAAAGCTGGGAGGCTGAGGTTCCAGGACCAGAGGCAGCAGTTGCCAAAGAGGAAGGTGAAGATAGGTGTGAGCACCAAGTAACCAGGTCTCCACGGTGAGCTGTTTCTTTATTACACAACCAAGAAGTGATGCGAACTCTGGTGATTCTTCCAGCTCTTTGAAGCAGTTTCTTGTTGCTTCCTAGGCATTGAATATGCTTTCTAAATGGTAAAGCCATGTGCAGATCTGAAGGACCATGTGTGTGAGATGGGAGTGAAATAAGAACGTGTTACACTGAGCAAATTCACATAGCCTATGCTTCCCAACCCCATGATTCTAATGGGCTCAGGGATAAAACCTGAGAATTCCCTCCTAACAGCGGGTGAGCATCTTCTGCCCATGCCTGTGGACTGCATAATCAGTTAGAGACCCGGACCTTTAAGCCCTTCTTTGATCTGGGTTACCCATGAGACTAAGGCTGCATAGGCATGTGGGTTGAGTAGGAGTAAGAGTTCTTCCTGCCTGCCCATGCTCTGAGAGATAATCAGTGGTTTATGCATCCAAACCTTCCCGGGAGGATTTTAGGATGGTGTTATTATCTCACCCAGGTATAGGATCTTCTCCCCAGTGCTCATTATTTCCATAAATGAAAATGATCAACGTGGCCTCTGAATGTAATCCTCAGACAAATGAGTGTTTTATCGAAGTTTTCTATGTTCACTTGGGAAAGAAATTATCCTAAGAGGTGAAGAGCCAGATGCAGAACTGAATGAGACACACACCCTGGAAAGAACACAAGAAAGGCTTTCATCCTGTGTATCTCTGTCTATGTCTGTCTCTCTTTTATCTTTTATTCCTTCTTCCCTACCACTTCCACTTGAGGAGGGCAAGCAGGAGGAAGAGCAGGAGGGAGCAGTGAAAGCGTGGTAAGGGCTTGAGATGCTCATCTTAGGGAGGATGAAGAACGATGCTCTCAGGAGCTCCCTTTTGACAGCTAGTTCCCCATGACCCAAAACTTAAGAGTCACCCTTCACAATCCTTCCCTTTCCTTCACCCCTTATGTGCAATTTCCCAAAGTGATCTTACCATGCCCACTTCTGCAGTATCAGAATCTTTATAGGACTTCTTTTTGTACTCAGATCAAAGCTAAATTCTTTACCACGGTTTAGAATATCCAATTTCTTCCAGTCACAGCCTCTCTCCTGAAACCATCTTCCTCCTTTCTAGGTAAGCTTTAGCCAAACAAGTCCTCTTTCTTTTCGGCAGTGCACCAACTCATCCCTCCCTCGGAGAAGGTGTTCGTGGCATGCATTCTCTCTTCCTGTAGACATTCTCAAGGCTGACTCTTCATCACTTAGTGCTAAGCACAGGCTGTTCTTCCCCGGGTCACCAACACTTCCCATCTTAAGTAGGTGCCATGTGAGCCTGAGATTCTTTGGTACCTAGAAGTCCTTGGCTCTTACCACAGCTTGCATTTGTCTTGTCTACCTGATCACTAGCTGTCACTGTCCCCATCAGAAGGTATTTCTTGGGAGTGGTGGTTTTTGCTGTTCACTGTTTAGATCCCTAGTACCTGAAAGAGTGGGTGGTAACTTAGCAAGTATTTGATGGGCCAATGAAAAGGAAACCACATGAATATTCAGCCAAGGAGGCAAATAGAGAAGGAAACAGCCCTCTCGACGCTGTGTCTGATTTCACATATGTGGCGCTAACCTGCAGACTCACCAACAGAAAAACAGCCAGCGACAGAAGCAGAACAGAAACAGGGCAGAGTGCCGGTTTAGCCAGCCTCTGCTGCATTTGAGGACATGGCAGCATTTCTGTGGACCTTCAAGGTGTTTGAGTTTAAAACCTTTCCCTGCCTTAAGATAAGGGGCTCATGCATCTTGGAGAGTTTTGGCCATTTCCCAGGGTTGCTGTTATGGTTTGGATGTGTCCTTCCCAAATCAAAGTGTTGGAACGTGATGTTATTTGGGGTTAGGGGTCAATAAGAGGTGATTACATCACAGGACTCCTCCTTCATGAATGCAATCAGGGGCCATTTTAATCTTTTTCAGAGTTGGGGATTGAACCTAGAGGCTGCTGTATCCCAGGAAAGCGCTCTGCTATTGAGCTCCAGCCTCAGTCCTTAGCACTCTTATAAAGGAGACTGGCAATGGGAGTAAGTTTTTGCCTTTTTATCTTCCTGCCATATGGTGGTGGAGTCTCCAGAAACATGAGCTGCTGGTATCTTGATCTTGAACTTCTGGCTTCAAGAATCGTGAGAAATAATTTTCTGCTTTTATAAATTACCTGGACTGTGGTATTATGAAGTAGTAACATAAATGGGTTAGAACAGTCACACAGATAATATATTTCAGAGCAAGACTTAGAATCAGATTTCAACTTCTCGACCAGCGTTTTTGCTACCTTTAAAGCTGGAGAGTAGAAATGAATAAGTCACATTTTGCATAAGGCTTAGTGAAGATCCCTGCAGTGTCCGAAAATAGTTACCTGAGTGGTGAAAACACAGGCAACAGGTGAATGGTTCATCTTTAGTTCTTCAGGATAACTCATTTCCTTTGGCCTCACTTCTTCTGGGTGTGTGGGAGGGTGACATTTGTGTCAGTGTATGCAAGTCACAGACCAAGTGGAACTTAAGCAGATGTTCCAAGAGGAAATACACAAGGGATGAGGACATTATGAGACTGGAATGGGTGCGGAAGTTCAGAAATTAAAGAATCTTGTTGTTTTAAAGGAGAGACGTACTTTGAAGTTAGTGGCAAGAGACACATTGAGACCAGAATGTTGAACGTTGAGGGTGTTGAGGAAACAGCAGGAAGATTTGTGCTGCACTCATTTGCTCCAAATGTTATTTGTTTGTTATAAAGTTGGAGAAGTGGGAGAATAGCATCACTTATGTGCCATGTGAGAGAATCATTTCCCACAGATCCAGGGAGAGAGGAGACAGGAGGCTACACCTGTGGAATGGCAGGTGGGAAAGTCAGACAGTGAGCTCCTTTCCCCAGTGGTAGGTAACGTGAGACAGGCACCTCTGAATGCAAGAGGCAGCATGGTCTGAGACTTACTCAGGAGGTTCAGGACTTACTTGGAGGGAGAGGAAGAAGAAACCCATGCAAAGAAGGTAGAACTGGCAGGGGATGGCTCTGCTCTATACAACCCCAAGGCCAAGAAACAAGATTTAACATCAGTGGCAAGTTTTTCTAAAAAAGCACATTCTGTTCCTTAGCCTCCCACCAAGTTCATCTTTAGTAATAAGATTAAATTAAAAACTATTAATTGAGCAACATATAATAGGGTGCTATGCACAGATTAGTTTATTGAGCTTTTATGAGATATTGATGCAACAGATCTAAGTTTTCCTCATTTTATAGATGAGAAACTGGGCCTGGAAGAGGCCAAGTGAATCACTGGATATGCACCGTGGTAAAGTGGCAAGATAGACTTGAACCCCTGCTGCACAGGATCCCAACATGTCTGAATTCTAACAGCGTCTCCTCCTGGCAAGAAGCCTTGACAGCACACGTGGTGGGGTGCCTCTCCTTCCTTTTCATGCTCTTCCTTGAGTCAGCCTGTTACACCTCCAGTCCACATCCCTGCCTGGTGAAATCAGAGGCGGGGTGGTGTCGCTGTCCTAGGTGCTGAGATTATCTTGCGAAATGAGATTGGAGGAGGCATACTAAGAAGGCTCTGTCTGCCCTACTGATTCTGGCTTTACACTCAACTATAAAAATCTCAGTGTTCCAAGTGCCAAGCTTTGTGTGACCTGGGACCACTGTTTTTTCAAGTAGTGTCCAGGTTACAATTTCCCAGAAAAATTTTTCACCTCCACTTAGTGTTTGTCGAGATTGACAATGATTCTGGGAGATCAGATGAACACAACTGCCAGACCTCATCATAATAGAATTGGTTAAAAATGCACAGAACAATACATGCCTTAACTTTGCAGAACTCAATCTTAAAAACACATCAGCTAAAATCAATCATATGATGGGTTTTGAGATCTTAGAGCATATAAGAAAGATGTCACTATTTTTCAAAGGAGAAAGGAGATCATAATCAAAAAGTATTTGCCTAATGCTAAATTACTTTTCTGCTATACACAGGGTACTCTCTGTCTCTCTCACCATGTGCTAAAAGATTCTTTCTGCTATTCCGTGTTGTCTACCCAAACCAATTACATGCATAAATCAGGGAAGAAAAAGAGAGAGTAAGACAGAATGAAGTGAGATTGAAAGATGCAAAGAAAGAAGAGAAACAGAAAATACAGAAAAATGAAATGAAATGTAGGGTAAAGGAAAATGGTGCTCTGAGCTCCTTGTGAGATATCACTCACAGAAGCTTGCATCAGCTTCACAACTATCACTGTCTCACTCAAGAACACGAGCCCTTAGATACGTTTTGTTTCCTACCTCATTTCTCAAGGGAAAATCACACAAGAAGTGGGTGAGAGCCAATTCTCTTCCCAGTTTCACTGCTCTCCAAGCCCCATGAATATTCTCACCTTGACTGGTCCCATCACTCTGCCTCCACTGTCCGTAGTATCTTTCAGGTGGTGGGTCCATAGCCATGAGGTCTCTGAGGAAGCCACTGTATTTCCTGAGTCTTCCTAAACTGCTGTGTTTAGAATCTCTCTCTCTCTCTCTCTCTCTCTCTCTCTCAGCTTTTACATGATATTTAAATGGCACTGCCATTCTAGCACTTTCTGTGGATCATCTTGTGGTAGTAGAGGATGCATCTCTATGTTATATTATAGATCTATATCTCCACTTGACTTTCCATCATTTGCGGTAGGCACACTCTTCATTCTACAGATTTAGAATCTCATCTACACACTGCTTTATAAAGAAAGTACTTAAAATTATTTAAATGAATCAGATAATTTTAGTTTAAATCAGTTCAGAATGTATCTAAGACTTAATTTGATAGAAGTGACATACATAAGAAGGAACCTACTTACCCTGTCTGACACACAGTCTGATCTTTGTTCACTCTGTTACACTCTCACCTACCCAAAGGCTCTGGGGGGGGCACCTTGAGCTTGGAGTCACTGACATGAATACTTGTAGAGGAGAGGGATTATTTGTAGGGTAGCATTTGCAGAATATTGTAGAGCTTTGTAAGATGGCCAGAATAGAGACAAATAGTAAAAAACTCTTAGGAGGTATCACGACTCTGGGGTTGTCCTACACTAACTCATAAGTCTGCAGACCACGAAGCTGGATCCCTTTCCTGATACGTACCACGATGGCAGACAGGAAGATTCTCACTTCCAGAACCTTCGTGAATCTAAGATTGTCCACGCAGGGTGTTTCTGGCAAGGGAACACAGATGACTACACTGTGTGAACCCAGAATTCTGGAAGATAGGGCACCCCCAAACTCCTATCGAGAAGACAGCAAACAATTGTACACTCTTGTCTGGAAGGGCTTCTTAGGCTTTCAAAATGAGCTCAAACTTTTCTCCCAAAGACAAAACCACAATATTTGGCAAGACTTTTCCAGAACAGGAGACTTGGCTGGGACATGCTATTGTCAGGTAACTAAGCTTTTGAAGTTTAGTCTCAGAAGAACTCTGCCAGTGAGGGTAAGGATCATGGGGTGGCAGCGCTGGACATGTGCTGCCTGAGCGTTTTCATGAGACCCCAGGTGCTTATTGGGATGCAGCTGCTGTGTTCTCCTTCATGTGCAAGTTTCGACATGGGCCAGTGGAGCTTCTGCCACTAGTGCTCCTTTTTAATGCTTGTATCTCCAGGTCCTTAAATTTGTCTCCTTCCCTGAACAGTATCGGGAACTATATGTTCCTGTGTGTTATTTCTGGCCTCTCTGCCAAATTTTCCCTGGACATTTTAGGTCACTGCCAGCTATAGGGTCCCTAGATTGAGCTGTAACCATCGATTCTCCTTTCTTCTTGTCACCTCTCCCTCCTTCTCCCTAGGGAAATCTATGTGATTGGAGAGGTGGTTTCTTTGCTACGCCTTCAAAGAGCTGGCCAGGGATGAGGAAACTAACTTAACAATAGAAACACATGAAAGGTTTAAGACAAGTCTCACTTCAATGGACTCATTTTCCCTGGCTTCCACAATGAGGACGGGGGGACAGTGTAGGAGAGATGGTCCACCTTTTCCTCGCGATGAGAGGCCATTTCTTAAGGTTCAAATATGCACAGTCGTTTTAAACTTTCGCTAAACATAGGGTTTTGTGGAGTTCCCAAATACCAAACACTCACTCTGCTAACTGCTTCCTCCTTTTCGTGCTGCACTTTGGAATTTCGTGAGGAACACTATGGGTGGCAGTGATTCCCCGGGGAATGTTGCCTTCTGTCCCCTTCCACAGGCTGAAGCACTTTGTCACCTTCCTACCTTCCCTCCCAGCGGTGCTCACGAGACTGTCTGAGACCACTGAGAAGTCATTTTATCCAGCCCACTGCCTTTTAGTAATAACTCGTGCATCCACCCAGATGAGTGAGAATCTCTAGGTTTACAAATCGCCAGAAGGTGTTGTGTTCTTTTGGTTTTGTTTTTATTATATTGTGAACATTGGTACAAGGTTAAGTACACACAGAGACAGACATGAGAAAGATGCAGAGAGCATTCACAGTAACGTGTTTGCACACGGAGAAGTACAGAGACACCGACAGAGCATACAGATACATATACCTTACAGAAAACAGGCCCAGGGCATTGGCCATATCCTATATGAAACAGAGCATAGGATACAGAGAGCAAGTGTCAGTCAACAAACATCATCAAGTGAAATCCAGCCATTTGAGTTACATTTGATAACAATATACAAGTTCTTATTACATCTCCAAAGGAGGAGCTTTAAGGAGCTTGTTGAGATCTTCCCAGAGGCTGGTGCTGAGATCAGGAAGGAGCAGGCAGTGACCACAAAGGGAAGAAGGGCAGGAAAGCTGTCAGGTTAATTGGGACATGGGGAGTGAGAGGGGTCCCCGTGAACAGGGAACCCACATTTTCCAAGAACCTCAGTGATACCAAGAAGATGGAAGACTCATCTCTGTGGCTGGGCTCAGCTCTGTCTTAGACCCTCAGCCCCAGGTCCATCTCAATTCTCCAGACTCAGTAGAAAGATCCAGGATGGGAAATGAAAAATGAGGGACCTGTTTTGTAGTCTTTAATTTCTGCTTGGTGGCTAAGTTCTCAGTACTGTATAACAGGCCAAGGACATCACTCTGTGTGTTGAGAATTGCTGTCAAAACCTCGGCACTGTCAGCCTTGGCTTCTAGCCTGGGTCTGCCATCAGCTGGCTGAGTCATCTTGGGCTAGTCACTTAACCTTTCTGAGCCTCAGTTTCTTCATTTGTAATATGGGGTGCTGGCTAGAAGATGTCCTGTAGGACCCTTCCAGAAATTACAGAGGGAAATTCAGGTGAGTTTTAATAGCATCTTTTTCTGAAGAAGAAATAAAAATGAGATGGTTGATGAGATGTAATTTATTTTTCCAATTCCCCTGCCCCTTGCTAACCCTTCACTATACTATCCCTATGACCAGACCCTGAAATCCAGCAGTTAGACATTTTGGGGCGACACTCTGTTCCCAAAGCCATCCCTAAAGGCTACACTCAGGGCAGACTTTACAGGACTAGGAGTAAACTAATGCATCACAGGTAAGACATGACATTTGCTTTGTAAACACCAGGTCTTGGACAACAGGGGCTACTTTTGTTCTACACCATCGGTAGGCTTATATGGCAGAGTAGTTGTACTAAATCTCTGCTAGATTTACAAGTTTTTCGGGCTCTCTCTTTGTTTCTGAGCCCTAAA
Source organism: Hydrochoerus hydrochaeris (assembly GCA_004027455.1). Lineage (NCBI taxonomy): Eukaryota > Metazoa > Chordata > Mammalia > Rodentia > Hydrochaeridae > Hydrochoerus > Hydrochoerus hydrochaeris. Next base: position 149,832 of record PVLA01004594.1, read on the forward strand.
TAGAAGGACCTCAAAAGAACCAAAGTGGACAAGGGAGAAAACAAAATAAGTCACTGTCAAGGGGTTGTCCACTTGCTAATGAAGCACTAAACAGGGGACACTAATTCCTCTGTCATCTCTATCTTTGCCTCTCCTTTTCCACCACTAAAAAAGGGGACCAGAGCTCACTTGCTCTTATGACCACTGGAACCATGGAGGGTGTAGAAAGTGGTACCTTGTGACATGAATGTAACTCTTTCCGCAATTCTGGTTGCAAACCGAATTGGACCAAAACCAAATCAAATTCAGTGGTTAGCTTCAATGTTGACCTTATGGGGAAATTTGATTTGGTTCTTATTGAATTCGGGTTGCAACTGGAATTGTGGAAAGAATTAAGTTTGTAAACAGAGATACCACTGTAATACGAAGTTCCTTTTCTCTTAGTATCTCTAGCTATAGCCAATTTCTCTCTCTCTCTCTCTCTCTCTCTCATTGCTCAGTGTTCAAGAAACATTAGAACTAGCAGTTATCTTTGTTCCACTTTTTTTTCTCTTCTGTCACCTTTTACATCTATGGGGGCTGCCTAGCAGACTTCCATTTATAGAGGTGGGGTTAACTCACCTCCTTCCTAGCATGTAACAGCCTCACTAATTCCTGCAGTTGGCTCTGAGCTCTTTAATTGCCTTTTTGCATCTTTAGAGTAGTATCTATCTGCTTGACTCCATAGCAACTCTTTGGCCTACCCACTGGAGCTCACAGAGGTCAGGAACTGGGTACCTGGAGTCAAACAGACTTGAGTTCTAGTCCACTAGCCTGTGTTTCCTCCCAAGTCATATCTAGCTAGAAAACAATCAGCCTTGAAATCTAACTAGAAATATGATCCTCAATCAGCCTAGTAGGTATGGCAAGGGTAAACTGCTTGGGGCTGGCACTTCTGATCTCTAGTTTTCAAAGCTGATTTATTTTCTGGCTAGGTTTTTGGTCTTGGAGAAAGAAGGTAGAAGCTGTGTGACTGTGATTGTTTACTTAACTTCGCTGAGCTTTGGTTTCACCCACAAAACGCGATTAAGGGAAACACCTTCGACACTGCGCTTGTGAAGACTGAGTGACACCATACACACAAAGTGTTTACCACAGTAGCTGGTACATTGTATGCCTTCAAAATAAGCAGAACTTGGGTTGGGAGTATAGTTTCGTGGCACAAGCATCTGCCTGGCAAGTGTGAAGTCATGAGTTTGATCCCCAGTACCAATAAATAAATAAATAAATAAATAAATAATAGACTCTTTTGCTATGTCTCCCAGTTTCCCTGTAGATTTAAGTATAATCCATACTCAGCTATGTCTACTAAACATTTTTGAGGCAGTAGAAACTCCAGTAAAGCAGCCACTAGCCACACGTACCTACTGTCAGACATGGCCAGTGTGACTCAGAAAATGAATTTTCAATCTGATTTCATTTGAGTTAATTAAAATTTAAACAGCCACATGTGCCTAGTATCTACCACACTGGAAGGTGCAGATCGCTTTCTCTGCGGCTCTATCCTTGTTGTGCAAGAGAAAAACCGGGGAAGGCATGGTAACAATGTGTAACCTGGATGGTGGGGGGTGCTGTCTTGGTACCATCGGGAAACTTTGAGCAGGTGAGCTCACTTGTGCACCTCAGTTTCCTCATCTACAAAGTGGAGAAACTGACCAATGGCTCAGGGCTGCTCCGTATGAACCCACAGGCTGTGTGGACAGTTCTTGTAGAGAAGGTGGTTCCGTTTATAAGGGCTACAGTTTGGAGCATGTTCCCTGGAGCTATGCATCTCATAGTTTTGCTCTACCTCTCAATATTTTGGAGCTTGACTGGGGGCTGCTTTCCCAAACTGCCTCTATCTATGCTTCCTCCAGTTGGGAAGAGCTTTCTGGACAGAGAATGCAACCTATGAAGGCTGGAATGGAGGAGGAGCAGAGAGCATACATATAATGTCAGGCCAGGTTCCTTTTGACAGTGCTGCCTGGGAAACCCTGCTCAACCCTCTGCCTTGCTCTCAGATTCTCCTGGCTTAGTAGCCGTTAACACCTTAGCATAAATTACTCAATTCTAAGTACCTAGCTGAGAGCTGTTTTGGTAAAGCAGAGAGATATTAGGGGGCTGACATCACCTTCAGAAGGGAGTTGGACGTGGAACGTGGTGAGAGAGCGAAGCAAGGGTTTTCTGCCTGTGTGTGTTTAGGGGGTGCATACAGGACTGCTTCTGAGGAATTGCAAGGACCTGAGCAAGGAGACAACAGTGCTCCCGTACCCATGCCTTGGAGGTCCCCTTCTGCTCCGTGTTTACGCCAACTACCATGGAGGAAGCTGTCTTTAACAAGCTGCTTCTGCCAGCTCTGTGCCCCTCAGTGCAGACAGCAGGACCCCTCTCTCCAGGTTGGGCTCTCAGACTCATCTTCTCCTCCCCCTCCATTTTTTTTTCCAGAACAGAAACTTCAACTTGCTGGTAGTTAACTGTGCACCCTTAAAAAGCCAGGCTGCCTCCGCACTCAGTCCCTGAGGGCTGGGGTGCGTCCGCTGACAGCAGGGTGAAGGGGCTGCAACCTCCAGCCCTGCCTCCCTCTCCCCTTTAGCAATAAGAATGACAACCAAGTGACGCAAAATCGCTTACAGGGAACTCCGCGCTAGGTGCCGGAGTAGAACTTTTTATCCATCACCTCTCTCCAGATTTTCAAGCAGATTCTCTACAGGCATGGGGGTCCGGGTTTGGGGGAGGATAGTCACTCCTAGAAGGTCCGATGTCTTATTACACTGCTGAACTCAAGTTCAAAGCAGCTCGGTCTGGCTCCCCCAGGAGGCCTTTCTTGCATCTCCTCCTTTCTCTTTTCTTCTCTTTCTTTCTCTTCCTACATTAGCCTTTACCTCCTTTCTGTCTTAAACCTTGGGATCTCACCTGTTTGCCTATGTGGCTCACTGTCTGCCACTGTGGGAAGCCAATCAAATCTCACCTGCATAGGTATTTGTTGATCTTCATTTTTTTTGTACCAGGGATGGAACTCAGGACCTCGTGCTTGCCAGGCAGGCGCTTATGCCACTGAGCTAAATCCCCAGTGATCTTGATTGTTTTAAAAATTAGAAAATTATATATACATATAACACTGAATTCCTGACTTGGAAAATGGAAAGATGCAGAGGTACAGGATCTGCACGGACATATGAAACTGGCCAGAAGAAGGGCGGTCATTAGCTGGTTCCTTTAACTGGACTTTGCTTCCTGGTTTGTCGCCATCTGTACCCCACCTCATGTTTCCCACCCTATCCTGTTCTAGGCTTGCTTCTTTGAATCCGTAACTGCCAGGCAAGGCAACTTCTAAAATCTCTTCATCCATCTTGTTAGTTTTATCCTTCAGTGGGACAAAATCAAGACAGTCAGTCGTGGTGGGTTTACCTTGAATCTCATTTGGTTGGAAGGGTGTTCAAAAGTATCAAGTGGCGGAAGACTGGATGGGAGGAAAAGAGTGGTAAGAAAATAGTGGACACTTTGCTGTGGATCTTGAAATCTTACTGAGTCAGACACCTTTGGCCAGTGGGAAGGCCCAGACTGTCCCATGGATGTTACACCTGCTGAATCTTAAGTGTTGTGAATAGACTTCAAGCATTAGGACAGCGGGAACCCGGTAATTTCTGGTACACAGTGGACTGTCTATAGACAGCTGTGTGATGAATGGGTAGATGAGCAGGTGAATTGATGGATGGATGGAGAGATGAATGGTTGTGTAAGACACATGAGCCAGACAAAAAGGAGGTGCTCTGGGAAAGGTCTTTCTGGAAATCCTCTATACACAGATAGTGCCTTAATAATTGGCACTTCTTCACTCAGCTTCTAATTGTGGGAGTTGAAAATCTGGTTTGTATCCAAAACAGCACAACTGTTATGTGCTCCATAGATACACCAACCCCTTGGTGTTTGAACTCTAAGAAGACTGAGAGAATGGGACCCCACGCATGTAAGCCAGCACATCCACTCAGTTCTCAGAGGGATGGCAGAGAAGCAGCAAGAAGATGCCCCAACATCATGACATATGCCTGTCACACATCCAGGCTAGGACAAACCTAGGTGATGGACAGGTAGGTGGCTGCCCATGGAGGAGAGCTGAGAGAAGATGCTGGAAAGAAAGCTTTTTGAAAAATTCTGACAACTGGCAGTAGCAGGGGCCAAGAGTGTGCAATGCCCTGAGCCAGCCAGGACCTCTGGCCTGGGCCAGCATTTCCTCTCCTCTCCCTGCTCAGGCCCCTGCCCTTCCCTGTTAACATGTGGAAAGTTTTCAATCCTCTTGGTTTCTGTGAAACTTGTTTTCATGTGGCCCCTGTGTTACGGAACACAGCCGATGAACATAGCTCAATGTAATGAATGCCTGAGATGGGGAGAAGGAAGGAGAGTGGACAGGCAGAGATACGCTTGATGAAAGGGCACCGTCCTCTCCAAGATGCTAAGTGATGGAGTTGAGGTTGCTTTGCTCCCAATGTACAGAATAGTCTTAATGGTCCCAAATGCTCTCCCTGGGAGGCTTGGGTTTCTTGCAGCTAGACCTCTGAAAAGTCTACTTTGGGCAGGTGACCAATTATTCTACCTTGTCTAGTTATTGTCCTGAGAGTCTCATAAATCAGAGGACCTCAGCGTACTAGGTAAATGCAGAAGGTAGCTGGTTCTCAGCCAGTGATCTTCAGGTTGGCTGTACAGTGATGGACAATAGGAACGATTATGAATGACTGGCTCCTTGTTCTAGATAGTTTGATTTCATTGGTGCAGACCAACCTGGGCACTGAGAATTTGAAAAGCTTCCCAGGTGACTATAATATAAAGCTAAGGTTGTGAATCCCTGGTTTCACCTGAGGAATCAAGTGTGAACTGTCACCAGGTTAAGCCATTGCCTGTTCCACTGTGTCCATACTCTTCCCAAGACTCCCTATTTTCTGCCCAAAATAAGTAAGTACAAAAGCCTCCATTGGTACCCAGGAGCTTCCCCTACTGGTTCCAGCCTAAATTTCAAGCCCTGTCTTTTCTCAGTTCTCTTGTGTTGTTTTTATTCTCTTCCAAATGAACCACTTGCTATTTTAAGTAGTAACACCCAGAAATCCCGATGCAAGGGGCACCCACAAACTTGCAGAAGGATTTTCCACAGTTCCTTTTTGAAACTTCTAGATCACCAGAAATGCAGTGCACTGGGGGAGATACTTTTGGGCAAAATGGTAGCACAATGAAATCATCAATACCCTAGCTGATAAGTAACTGAGGATTCTGGAAACAGACAAAGGAATGAAAGGTTAGGTTCTGGGCCATGTGGGGGAATGGGGGTGGGGAAGGTCTAGCAAACAGCAGAGGAGGTGAGACTGGGAGAGAAGTGGGTACCATGAGCTGATGATGGACCTGACAGCAGGGAATTCTAACGAGGGATGAAGGGACATAAGGTAGCAATCTATCCCTATTTGGCTTTAGCCTGGAATAAATCAGTCTCATTCAGCACAGGGACTATAAGCTGCAGGAAGAGACAGGTTCCAGGCTGAGCCACGGTCTCAAATAACCATGTGAGTGAGGTCCGCCTTCTGCTTGGACAGCCTGACTTCATTGGTATTTCTCCTAATTATTGAATTTAATCACCACCTCTGCAGAGAAATAATTTTTGCCTCAAATGAGAAATTAGTATTAGAAAAGAACAAACAGGGACAATAAAACCAACAGAGACTAGGAACCAGGAAAGGATGTATTTTTAATATACTTTTGGAATGTAGTGAGACATTGCTTCCTTTTCCATTCCATCCATCTGACAGGTGTCAGAAGGTCCAGTTCTCTGGACAGACTCCCCCACTGTCAGCTGGTTAGGAGGAAGCCCAGGGTCTCTGAGATTGGTGAGGCTGGGAATCCCCAACCTGACAGAGATTCCCTCCTTCTCTTTCTTCCATATCCTGCTACTTGAGCCTGGCAAATTACTGCTGGGCATAGAAAAACCTAGAGCCTCTTTTGATGGAGGAGGAGGAGGAGGTGGAGGAGGAGGAGGAGGAGGAGGAGGAGGAGGAGAAATGGAGAAGGAGAAGGGAGGAGAAGTCACATACATGAGTGCATGTGTGTTGCCAAGATGTAGAAGCAGGAACCATATTTGGATGCTCAGCTGAGAGCACACAGTAGCAGTCAGGAGCTGGTCCTGTATAGATGAAGGAGGTCCTTGTACTCATAGTGGTCATTAGTTAAATGTCATGGAGCATTCATTTACCCATGGGAAAGTTAAATAACTGTTGGGAAGATCAGAGAGGGTCTCCATGGGCTGGAAGTTGCCCTATGGCAGATAAGGTGACCTGAAGGTTCCCGAATTACTGAGGCTGGAGTTCTGCGATCAATCATTACCTGAGGGAAGGAGACCGTGAGATCCAGAAGGGAGAGAAGAGGGGATGCCTTGCGGAAAGCACACTGCATGGGATTGTGAAGAAGCGCGAGGAAGAAGGTGAGAGAAAGGGCGCTCAGGTGCCCCCAGATTGCTCGAGCTCACAGGGAGCCTGCACTGAGATCTGATCTCAGAGAAGAGGCCACACTTGCCTTGACCTCTCATCAGGTGAAGCGATACTTGGGAGAAGGAACACTAGCATTTGGTGCACAGAGTGCAGTGTTGTAGGGCGCAGGGGGAGAGAGAAGACGCCAAGTGTTTCCTGACTCCTCAGGAAACCACGGTCTCTGCTGTACATCCATGTATTTACTTCCTATGGCAACTTAGTGAAGCGTCCATCATCATCTGAAACTTATGAGTGACATTGCTTGTAACATGAAGTCTAATGATTGGCCCACAGCAATTACCCACTGCTCGTCATTGGAGAAATGAGACAACCCAAGTTAGTCTGAGTCCTAGCGTCTATCTCATCTCCGAGGTTTAGGCGGCCTGCTGCTCAATGCAAGAATGGTCTTACTGAATCGGTGTCAGGTCTAGTTAACTTAGTGGTGTTGTAATAATTAATGCCACAGGAACATGGATTGAATAATAAGAGGCTGGAGTTTTGGAGGCTGTACCCTGAAGCATCTATGGCTGTTTATCACCCATACTTCTCATTATTCTTAAATGGGTGTACTTGGAATGCCCCCCACCAAAAAAACCTCATGAAGATCCAGCCAGTAGGAAACCCCAACTGGATGTCCTACCTCCCACTGGAAATGTGAGATGTCAATAACATCATACTTCATGTCTCAAAAACCTTCAGCAGTTTCTTTTTGAGTGCACAGAAATGGGCACCAATTTTCAAGGTGGCATTTAAGTCCTTGCACATGTGACTTCACCAGGCCGCTGGATTCCTTCTTCCCATTCCTCCTCTAAATTAATAAAACACATCCTGGGCTGTTTTCCTTGTAGCTTCCTTTACTCAAAACTCTATTCACTTCCAGAAACAACTCCCTCTTGCAAAATCTCCCCTTAAAGTCATTATTTCTGTGACATATATCAGTTCCCTAAGGAACCAGGCTAGTTGAGTGTTCCTTCCACCACTTTTGGTCAGAGGCTGGCATGGGTTATGAGGCCCAAGTTCCAATCCTAGTTCTCTGTTTTCCTTGTTTATCCTGGGCGGCCCAGACAAGGCTGGCTGCATTTGTAACAAAGCCTTCAGAACGGCCCTTTCTCTGCCTTGAGCCATCAGTGGGAGGAATGAGGTCATCAAGCTGGAGGTGCCCCTTCCTGCACTTTTCAGCCCCCCAAGAATACATCCACAGGAGCCTCACCCCTCCCCACCCAACCTGGAGCTACCATGACAGGAGTCATCAAAGAGGGCCATTGGTCAGGTCTGAGGACCCCAGCTGAGACCAGGCGGGATCATTCTTTTGTGCTCTGTATCAGAAAACTGCAAAATTGAAATGTTTCCCGTCTTCGCAAGAGGCAGGAGTGTGAATGCACCGTGGCTGAGGGTAATCCTATTACCCAGAACTCCATCAGTGTGTTCTGGCTCAAGCCTGATCTCAGGGTTGGATTATAGCTTTTCATGGTTGCTCACTGTGCTTTAGTGGAATTTCCTGGGTATGTGGCTCAGTTAGGACAAGACTGCAGCCTGTCCTTCCCCTGTCTCCTGACCAAAGCCCACATCATTTCCTGGGAAGGCTGTTAATGGCTAATTGTTATAAACTGGTGAGCAAGTGCTACACCTTGGATAAGCACCTCCAATGCTCTACAGGTAAAAGGTGACTGAGAGATAGCAGAACCCTTAGATATGGACCTTCTGAGGCCATTATTTCTGGCATGCTTTTAAAGGGAACCATGGGACTCTGGCTCCATTCCCCCTTTTTGCTTCCTGGTGGATAAGGGAGTAGTTTTGTCCACCACATACTCCTGCCATGATGAACTGTCTCCCAACCCTAAAATGATGGGCCCAACTGAACAAAGACTGAACTTCTAAAACCGTGAGCCAAAAGGAACCTTTTCTCTTTTTAAGTTAATTATCTCAGGTTTTTTCTTATTGTATTGGAAAGCTAACCAACACAGAAAGTTTATTTTGTCCACAGCAAAAACCAACAACAAAAAGCAACCTTCCAACCCAATTTTTGAGTTTCTAGATTTCACTGGAGGAGGAGAGAACCCTGTACCCTCAGATTTCATTGAGCCTCTCAGCTGCTGTCAGGGGCAGTGGTCCTGGGTACCTCCTGATGACAGGTGTCATGGCAGCCCACCTGTGCTTGTGCCCATAAATGCACATAAATGCACTGTTTCCCCTAGACCAGGGGTCAGCAAATGTTTTTCAAAGGGCCAGAGAATAAGCATTTTAGGCTGTGCAGGCTATAAATTTCCCATCAAAACTGTCCAAATTTGCTGTTGTGTTTCAAAAGCCACAGGCAATATGTATATTTGTTGTTGTTGTTGTTTTGTACTAAGAATTGAACTCATAACCTCACACTCGCCAGGCAGGCACTTATGCCACTATATATCCCAAGCTATATCAGCTATATCCCAAGCTCCCCAAAATTTGTATAGTTTTTTTTTTTTTTTTGTATCAGGTATCGAACTCATGACCTCATGCTTACCAGGCAAGTGCATGAGCCACTGAGCTAAATCCCTGGCCCAATAAGCAATATGTAAATAAATCATGTGGCTGTGTTCTAATATGATGTTATTTACAAAAGCCGACGACTTTGGATGTGGCCCACTGGCCTCACTGGCTGACTGCTGGGTGGCATCTAGCATGAGGAGAGCCCTTTACAGGCGTGTAGACTCAGTCTGATAGTCAGGCCATATCTGACGCTTTCGCCTAGTGGGTATTACACAGCAGCCTGCTGAAAGTGTAAGTACAGCTCAGATGACACGGGAAAGGACTTGGAATGGGTCCTTGAGAGTTCTCCTACAGTCCGGCAGCTAGGTTCTGGTAGGTGATGGAGAACTCTCCCACAAGGTCTGTCTGTGATTTCATCAGGCCAGAAGCCCTTGAAGACCGTACGCAGAGCCCCCCACTCAGGGCTGATGTCCTGACTGCCCACCTACACAATTTTGCTGCTTGTTCCATTTTGTACTGTGTAGTTATTTCCACAGCTCCAGAGTCTGCACCTTCCAGTTCAACTCACTGCGGACTGAAGATATTTGGGGAAAATATCTGTATGCACTGATTACATCCAGATATTTCTCTTGTAATATTCTCTAATCAGTATAGTACAGCTACTATTTATATAAGTAATCTAGAGATAATTTAAAGTATGTGAGAGATTATTGTGTACATACCCAAGACACTGGAATCAGGTTATAAAAGAAACATCTACATTCATGTATTGATTGAAGTGCTTTTCACAATGGCCAAGATAGAACCAACCAAGGTATCCACAGATAGATAAGTGAAATATGATACATCTATATCATATATATCTATATCGATTTTATCCATGAAAATGAAGTATGTCACTTGTAGCAACATGGATGAAACCAGAGGGTACTATGTAAAGTGAAATAGGCCAGGCACAGAAAGACAAACATTGTATGTTCTGGCTCACATATGGAAGCCAAAACATTGATCTCACAGAAGTAGATAATTAAATAGCAACTACCAAATCCTAAGAAGAGTGTGGGAGCAGGGAGAGAACAGTTCATGGGCCCAGTTAGAGGTGTTTCAAAAGCCATGGGCCCAGTTAAAGGTACAGTTGGACAGAAGAAATAACTTCCAACATTCTGCAGCATGGTAAGATGATTACTAGATACAATTTACTTGACTATCTCAAACAGCCAGTAGAGAGGATTTTGAATGTTCCAAACACAAGAAATGATACATGGCTGAGGTGACAGATATGCCGATGACTGTGACTGATCATTACATAATGTACACCTGTACTGAAATGTCACATCGCATCCTATACATATGTATAATTAGTATGTGTCAGTTAAACATAAAAATGTATAAACCTCAATAAAGTATATGGGAGGAAATGGGTAGGAAATATGCAGATAAATACTATGCCATTTTATATAAGAGACTTGGGTATTTGCAGGATTTGGTGACAGCCAGGCGTCCTGGAAACAGACCCTTGTGGATGCTCAGGATGACTGACTGACTGTTCCCATGTTCTTCTCTTGTGCAGTACACTGCACATTTTTAGTGGAGGAGTTTCATAATTATTTGTTGAATATCTGCCAGTTACATGCCAGGCCTTGGGCTAGGCATTGTGATTCAGAAGTCCTTGACCCCAGGGAGCTCACGGTGAGGTTGACAGAAAGAAAAAGAAGCAATTACAGTACAGTCTGATGTCAGAGGCAAGCAAACAATACTATGGAATGACAAGTTCTGCCACCAACTGAGGAGGGAGAGGCCTGAGACTTCATCTTTCTCTGGGACAGAATTCCACAGCACAGTGCCATTTGGAAAAGAGCACTCACCCCTCCACAGCCCCCGGGGTGCCATTGGACAATTCACCCCTTAGAATCACGGTGAGCTGGAGAAGAGGCCTCCAACGCACATTTGTAGAAGCGAAGACAGGTCCATTCAAGGGAGAAAAAACTCCCTCTTTGCTTCTTAAAGCAGTTTTTGTTTATCTCATTATCTCCCAACCTGAAGAACAGGACCATCTGGCATGCAGGCATGTTAACAAGATCATAAATTAGGAGGAGAAATGAAGCCAGATTTCCATAATGGTCACAAGACAGAAATCAACAGTGCTGGGATGGAATTTGGTTGAAAGGTAGGGAGGGAGGGAAATGGAGCAAAATGAAAATGCCTCAGCACATCCAGCCTGAATGAAAAACACAAATCCAGCGTCATTTAGAAGGAGTGATGTGTGTGTCTGTGTGTGTTTAAAGTGCTGGCAAAGCATCTCTCCTTGCCTTTTGCTCCTTTCTCTTTCACTTCCTATCTTATGGGTCTACCCCCTATGAATGGGGCCAACTTAGTCTCCATTGCTCTTGGAGGGTGTTATTGTGTTAATTGTGTGCAGACTCACTTTGCAAAGGAGAAGGTTCGCCCAGTGCATGGCCACCTGTTTGGGCCAGAGCTCAGGCAACACTGAACAACTGCTTTGGAATATTCTCTGGGGTTCTAGTGTCTCCTGGGACTCTGGGCCTGGGGTATGGTACAGACAACAACTGTGGCTAATTCACATGAGAGGGCATTGCCTAGCAACCACCAGGAAGAGAAAGTCCTCTGGTCTTGTACACACGCACCCAGCTCATTCCACGCTACCACCCCGTAACTGCTCTCTGCTTCCCGGCTCCCACAGATTATTAAATGAGCACATTAAAGGTCCTTGTGGATGGTGACGCTAGCTGTTTTCCTTTCTCTGCCACCCTTTTCCATTCTTATCTCTACCTTCTTAGAAACGCAGAGTGCTTTTTCCTACTTTTCCATCTACATCTGGATAACAGAAATACTGTCTCTGTGGGAATTTCTGGAAAGTGAGGTGGTGAGATAGGGTCTCACGATGTAACCTAGGCTGACTTTCAGCTCCCCGCTCTCCGGCCTCAGATCCTGAGTGCTAGGATGCTCAGAGGTGTGTGTGCAACCACACCATGCTTTTGTCTTCTAATAGTGAGGAGAGCAGGAGATAATTTTGTTCCATGGACGGTACATACAAAAGAACATCAGGGAAAAAGTGTTGTCCTTTTTTAAATATCAGAAGCATATTTGATAGACTGAGCTAGAAGAAACCATATATATGCCAATTTGAAGCTATCTAATGGGCTTACTCTGTGAGGCTGAGATAAACCTGTCTTTTTCCACTGGAAGAGTCATAAGATATGCATCACTGTGGTGATGTCTCTCATCAGGTTCCACTGTCACCTGCAAATTGATCTCTGTTCAGTGTCTTCCTGGAAACAATCCATTGACTAATTTTTCATTTTCTCCCATAATTTTGCATGTATGCAGGCTTTTACCCTTTTATAAAAAAATAGTTTTGCTAATGTACAATTTTTCTAGTTTCCTAGAAAATTTCTCTTTTTGCAGATATTAAAAAGTCTGTTTTCTGTGCCTGTGGTTTCTTTTCCTATTTCGCCTATTCAGATTTTTCTCATTAATGTGGTTGGACATTTTGTAGGTTTTATTTGTAACTTATTTAATCCACAATTCTTCAATTGAGTAATAAGTTCTGCTTTGTAATTTATTAATTTCTACTTTTATCTTTATCAATCATGTGCATCTAATTTCCCAAGATGTACTTACTTGTACCCTTCCACATTCTTCAGTGAATGGGTAATTAACTTGTTTTCATTCATTTTTTTCTCTTATCCTAGAATATTTTCTTTGCAGCATAAAAATTTTGTCAATGTTCCATGCTCACTAGAAATGAAAGTGTGGTCTACTTATTTCTACGCTACCGATGAAAATATTTAATCATGGAATACTCAGATAATTGAAGTCTAACTTCCTTTTTGGATTCTGGATTGCTCAAGAAATGTTCCTCTGTGTTATTTTTGTTAATTTTCTTCAATGTTAACTATGTTTGCTTTATGTATCTTGATACAATGTTATATGCATGAAGAAACAGGCCTATTAAATATTCATTATGCACTGTAAATAATATTGCCAAAAAATAACGACTGTATTCTATGAGTGATTCATCACCTGAATTCTATGTAATGCTGTTTTCCTTTTATTTACATTACCTGGTACAGTTATTATTTAGCTCCTAATTTCAATATTTTTGGAGTAATTATGTTTTAATGTTTTGATAGTGATACAGTCAGTAATCGTTTAGCCTGATGTTCAAGTAGTTGCTACATTCATCAAGGGAGTTACTTCAGAGTCCTTTCTGGTGTGTTCTCTCACTGCGGTTTTCACATAAACTTCTTTCTGTTAATGGGGATCGAAACTGGGGCCTTGCACATGCCAGGCAAGTACTTTTACCACTGAGCTGTATCCCCAGCCCCTGATAAATATCTTGGTGTACTTTAAAAATTTTTGTCTTAGGAAAACTTCGCATTTTACATTTTTGGAATATCTGAGAAAGAGTGTATTTTACCTTGAAAAACAAATGACACCGTGGTTGGCTGATGTATTCTTGGATCTGAGACTCCCCCTCTCCTGGGCATTTCCATCTTCTGGAATCTACATAATCCTATGTTATGGTGAACTCTTTAAAAATATAATTGGCATTCCTTTTAAATGGCCTTTTTTCCCTTTAATTCTTTGCTTGGACATTTGTTAAATTCCTTATCGTTGAAATTAAAAAAAAAAAACAAACCAGTCCCCAATATGGCTACGTGTTGGTTTCTCTTAATTAATTGTACCTGGAAATTCCATTCCACCTACCTTTCAAGTCTTTCTAAGTTCAAGTAAGATTTCTTCCATCTGTTTTGTTTATCCTTTACACTGATTTTTAAAAAATCCTTTATTCCAGAGCTCCCTTCTCCTACATGTTAGTCTTTCTTTCTTCTTTTTTTTTTTTTGTACTGGGGATTGAACTCATGACCTTGCACTTACTAGGCAAGTGCTTGAGCCACTAAGCTAAATCCCCAGCACTATGCTGGTTTTGTTTTTTGAGAGAATAAAGCAAAGCAAAACAAAACAAAATAGAGCAGATCAGAACAAAACAATTCAAACATAGGACTTCAAAACAAGACACAGGAAATCAACAGGGACTACCATAATGCCTCTTGTCTTCTTTGAAACAGTTGCCCATATCTTCACATACAATGAATTCAAACAAAAAAATAATATAAAACCAATCAAAACAAAAGAATGAAAGCATTACAGGCCTTTAAAATCAGATAATAGGAAAATCAACCATGGCCACCACCATGTCTCTTGTTCTCTTCAAAATAGCTGTCTGTACTCTCACATATATTGAAATCAAATAATAGAGAACAGGCTAAAACCAGTCAAAACAATGAATAAAAGCATTATTGGACTTTAAAACAAGATGATAGAAAATCAGCAATGGCTACCATAGTGCCTCGTTTTCTTCAAAGTAGCTGTTCTGTATGTTGGTTTTTACTCTCTGGTTTAAACCTCCAGATCATTCCTCCAGCCTCTTCCTCCTGTTCATCCTTCCCTTCCGCACGTGGAGAGCATCTCCAGGTCGACCTTCAAATCCCTGTTGAGTGTTTTTATGACATCATTTTGCTCCTTGTCATGTCAGTGTCATTTTTAATCATGGCATTTGCTTTTTTTATTCTCTCCTTAACTGAACAGTCTTAAAAAATCTTCAATTTCTCATCTTACCATTGTGTTTTATCTCCTATTTATTAAGCATATAATCTCTATTATATATAAAATAAATATTATCTAACATTTACATGTTTCTAAGTATTTTAAAAAATCATCTCTAATTTGTGAATGCTGTTTATCTTTTTATGTACTCATTATTTGTAATATATTTCCTCTGCCTTTAAGATTTTACCTTTAAGTAACACAGCTGTCTCTATTTGGACTGGTCTGAGAAGTAGCATTGTTAGATCACCTGTGGGTACTTTCCCTGTTCTGTCCTTAATGGGTTCCCCACTAGGACTGCTAAGCTGGGCTGCATTTACACAATTACACACACATACAGTCCTAGCCTAGGAATACGACTGTCATGACACTTTTTCCTGCATAGCTTAGTTTTCTGCCATGTAGATAATAATGTAGGGGACTTTGGTCCTTCCTTGGAACCCACGTGGGAGGTTCGGTGGAGTGACACCACTGTGAATACAGCATCTCACACACTCAGGGAAGACCCAGGTAAAGGGGTGAAAGTGGCTATTCCAGCTTCCCCTGGTGACTATCTGATGTGGAGGCATGTCACCTGGCTAACCCCTACCGATCCCTGAGATTTCCATTCCACTCAACAATCCATTCTATTTCATCTAAGAAGTGTTTTGGGAGCATGTACCATGTTCCTCCAAATTAATGCCAGGCATGAAATTATATGTGTGATCAAAAATACGATAAACATTTAAATGCAGTTTAAAATATTACTACAGTAAAAAGACATACTGCCATTAAATCCCCTCAAAATATTCCCCCTCAGTTTAAACACACCTATGCCATTGCTCCTGTCACTTTTAAAAGAGTTCTGGAAGTCTGCTTTTGTCAGTGTCTTTTGGTAGCTGCTTCAATATTCTGAATTGATTAAAAATATTTATGCCAATTTCTGTCTTAAAAAACCCATTACACTGTATCCTCATCCACTTATCCACTGGATGTGTCCTGCGCAAGTTCATGCTTTCCCCAAAGTCAGTGTGACTGTAGCAGGTAAGTATTTTGAAGCTGTTCCGGATATCAAAGCAGCCACAACAGGGCAGCTAAAGACATTAAAAGAACAAACAAACAAATGAAAAAAAAAAAACAAAAACAAACTTCCAGAACTGCTTCAGAAAGTGGAAAAAGCAATGAGATTAATGTGTTCAAGGAAAGGAGGAGCATGTTGATGGAGATTAATGGTAATATAATTTTATTGTAAAATTTTACACATTCATTGTGTGTATATAGCGCCAAGGGATAAAGGAAACAAATGAAAAACCAAAGCGCACTCTTTGCAAGCGAGAGAAAGGAAAAGCTGAAAAAATCTTGAAAGAAAAGGCAGTGCAGGGGCCTTATTGATAGAGGAACAAAGATAAGAATTATACCTAACATCTCAGAAACTATGTAAGCGAGAAGAGAATGGAGAAAATATTGACAATGCTGAAGGAATACAACTACCAAGAAAGTTCTTCTGTGCTTTGTTTGCAAAATTGTTCTTCAGAAGTGATGGAGAAGTGGTGAATCTTTTAGATAATTTTCTCATGAAGAGTATCTGTTGCTAGCAGACCTGTCTTGCTGGAAATATTAAGTGAAGTATTTTAAAGAGAAAGAAAATAACAGAAAAGAACTCCAATCTACATTTAAAAAAAAACAAAGAACATTTAGGGAAGAAATGTGTGGATAAAACAAAATTTTTATTTTTGTCATTCTCACTTGGCCTATCAGGTATTTGTTTAAAATTTGTTTAAAATAGTAATAGTAAAAAGATATCCAATCATATATATATATACATATATATATATATAATGAGATGCTCTTATGTCATGGGTTTTCTTATATGAAAAAACTAAAATATCAATAAAGAGTAAAACAAAAGATAGATGATAAGGAGGGAAATAGAATTTTTTTTACAGTACAAAAGTGGTCGAGAGATGGAGGGAAACAGATTGGAGGAGGCGGAAAAGGGGTAAGAAAAGAACTGAGATGTGTTATGTACGTGACCAACTTCTCACAAGGAATGTAATCATTATGTATTAAAACATATACTAATGGAACATACAAGCAGAAGAAAAGAAATTCGACAAAATATGGCACCACATCATAAAAAAAGCAAACCAAACCAAAACCAAAAGCCAATCTCTGTAAAGTAGAAATAGAGGGAAATTTCTTTAAGTCATTGGAGGATATCTACAAAAGAACTCCATCTATATCATGCTTCCTAACAGAAAATGGAAAGCTTTCTCCCTGACATCAGGAACAAGGTAAATATGTTCTGTCTCATCATTAGTTTTCAAAATTTTGCTGGATGTACTAGTTAATAACAAGAAAATATAAAAGGTATACTGATTGTAAAGGAAGAAATAACAGAAACATTTATTCTACATAGATTCACCCATGTATAAAATCTAAAAGAATCAATAGCAATAACAACAAAACCCCTGGAAATTATAAGTGATTATAACAAGGTTTCAGGATACAAGGTTAATACTCAAACATCAATCACTTTCTTATCTACTAACAATGAATACATGGAGTAAATATAATACTAGTTTCATTAGCACTCCTCAAAATGAAATAATGAAGTAGAAACCAAATAAAATATGCAAATGAAAAAATTTATAAATTTCTGGTGATTGAAATAAAAAAATCATAAATAAATAAATACTCCATGTTCCTAGGGCCGGAGATTTAGCTCAGTGGCATAAGCACCTGGCTGGCAAGCGTGAGGTTGTGAATTCTATCACCGGAACCAAAAAAAAAAAAAAAAAAAGGAAAGGAAAATTCCATGTTCCTGGTAGAAAGACTCAATATTGTGAGAATGTTAGTTTCTCTCAACTTGATCTATAGATTCAATCTCAATCAAAATTCTAGGTTATTTTGTAGATCTTACGGATATTGGAGAACTGAATCTGAAGTCATATGCAGAGACAAAAGACACAGTATTAAAGTAGAATGAAATTGTGTGGTAACACTCATCTTCAGTACAGTAACCAAGGCAGTGAGGTATTTGTGAAAGAAGAGACAACTCAGTGGAACAAAATAGCTCAGAAATAGAACTACACAGTACATCTATTACCTCACCTTTGACATAATAGCAAAGGCAATATGATAAAGACAGTCTTCAATAAATGGTACTGACATGATGCACAAGCAAAATAAAAACTAGATACAAACTTTACAAATTTCAAAAAACTTACTTAAGTAGACCTAAATTAAAGGCTCAAAACTGTAAAGCTTCTAGAGAGTAATATAGGTGGAAACTTAGATGACCTTGAATGCAGTAATAATTTTTTGATACAACAAAGATATGATCCATGAAGTCAATCACCGAAAGGCTGGACTTCATAAAAATTAAGAATTCTGCTCTGAAAAAGAAAATTTCAACATAATGAGAAGACCAGGCACAGGCTAGAAGAATATATTTGTAAAAGATATATCGGATAAAAGATTATTAACAAAAAATACACAAAAGCTCTTTAAAACTCAATAATAAGACGAGAAAAAACCTGATTAAAATGGTCAAAGATTTTAACAGACACTTCATCAAAGAATATCGACAGATGGCAAGTTAGATTGTGTAAAATGTCATCAGAGAAATGTAAATTAAAATAACAATGAGATACCACTATACATCTTCAACAGAATACTCAAAATCCAGAACACTACCAATACTACATACTGGTGAAGATGTGGAGTAATAAGAACTCGCTCTTTCTCTCATTGTTAGTGGGAATATAAAATTCTACCTGCATTGGAAGACAATGTCATGATTTCTTCCGGCTGTATGTGTACACTTATCACACGATGGAAAAATTGCACTCTTAATGCAGTGTAATTGTTCTCTAAAACAATTAAATTATAAACTCCACTAGTTATTTAGTTAGTTGCCCCTTTGCTGTACGTTCTAGACTGAGACTGTTGAGTCTGTTTTAACTACTGGAATGAAAGTATAGTGAGGGGCCCTGGTAAACAGTAATGTGCTTATCACACACTTTTTATGTGTGTGTTTGTGTGTGTGTGTGTGTGTATACAGAGGTTTTAGGCTTACAGCAAAATTAGTAGGAGGATACACACACATAAAAAGTGTGTGATAAGCACATTACTGTTTACCAGGGCCCCTCACTATACTTTCATTCCAGTAGTTAAAACAGACTCAACAGTCTCAGTCTAGAACGTACAGCAAAGGGGCAACTAACTAAATAACCAGCCAACCAAACAACAAACCATCCAATCAAGCCACAAGCTAATTACAGACTATATCAAAGGGTCAAGTACCATTGTTTTAGAGAGGTCACCAAAGACTTCGTAAGCAGATGGCACTATCACCGAGATATGAAGTACGAGAATGAGGCTGGCATCTTGGAGGACAGAAAAGAGGCCACCGTGATGGTGCGAAGTGGGTGTGCAAGTACCTTTGATGAGTCCTGCAAACCCCTCTTACCTTCTCTACTCTGCTCCCTGGCCCTCTGACTGCGAGTTTAATTTAGTCAGTGAGGAGCGTCAATACCAGCAGGAGTCTCCAGAGCGGACAGTGAGGTGAGTTGGGGCATGTATCCCCCAGCACCTGCCAACTGGGTCACTTCTGTATGTGATTCCTTTCTGTCTTCTCTTGGTTCTGAAACTGACACCCCTCCTTGATCTTTCCCCTCAGTCCCAGAGATTGTAATAACTCACCACTGCTACTGGCCCTGAGGGACTGCAGTATTCTTGATTATTTTCCTCAAAGTATGCTCCGTTTTCCCTCAAATATCATTGCTTCCTGCCAGGAGACAGCCATAGGGATGACCTCACACATCTGCCAGGATACAGTGAGATGCTTGTTTTTATTCCGCCCTGATGTGCACTGAACTGAGTTACTGTCTGTTCCATGTCCGGGTTGTTCACTTTAATCTTGTTTTGCCTGCTGTTGGTGGAGCCATAGGAGAGGCTTCTCTCTCTCTCTCTCTCTCTCTCTCTCTCTCTCTCTCTGGAAGGCTACATTCTGGCTGTTCTGAAGGAAATGTATGTCATCACCCTTATGGGAGAGAATCAAAACTGATGGAACTTGTGTGACCTTGGGGTCCCCTTGAGGGGGAACACTCATCCTAAGGAAGAGAAGGCAGCAGAGCATCAGCAGTTTTCTGCACGTGTCTCTGGGGAGAAAGGCTGTCGGGTTCTCCCTAGAGAGGCTGCTGACCTCCTTCTCACTGTTTGTCAATAACCAGTCATTTCAAATGGAGAGACTCGGAGAAGAAAACAGCAGAGGTGCTTGGGAGCTACCTGACTAGAACTCAGGGCAACAGAGGCTTTGTCCTGAGTTGGGGCCTTGACACACCCAGGATGAATGTGTTCATCTCAGGTTGTTTTCTTTTTCTTTTTTTTATTTAAAGAGAAAAAAAAACAGGAAAAAGGTAGAAATATAACAGAATTTCAAGAAAAGAAGATAAACAGTAAGAAACCACTAGATGATAAATTACATATTATTCTTTTAGAAATAGTTATTCAAGTTACAGAATTAAAGCACACAAAGTGGCCACTAAAGCAGTGAGAGTGCAAACAGATCTGTTCAGCAATCCAACATGAACCTAGAAATATGCTCATCAACCTCACACACCTAAACATACATGCAGCTATATCTTTTACAGCACTTCCTATTTTCTCTTTTTTTACAATAACAATTATACATTTTTAAAATTTTATTTAAAGAGAAGAAAAAAAACAATACAGAAAAAAGGGTAGCAACAATACAGAATTCTAAAAGAAAGAAAGAAAAAGGAGAATGAGAAAAAGCCCCACTAAGAAATCAGTAATTTATAAATTATGTACTGTCATCCTGGATGTAGTTGTTCAAGTTACAAAGTTAAAGGGTACATAGTAAATATTCAAACAGACTACAAACAGTTCTGCTCAAAGATCCAACAAAGATTCAGCAATAGGTCATCTATTTTACACACTCAAACATACATGCAGTTATATCCCTTAGAGCACTTTCTTTTCCTCTCTTTTTTACAATAGCAATTACACATTTTGGTTTTATTACTCTTGTAGTTCTTATTTACATTTTACACTAGAGACACAATATGATATTTATAAATATGATTCTTACTTATTTCACTAATGAGGATAGTCTCAAGTTGTCTCCATTTGCCTATGAAGGCCTCAAGATCATCCTTTTTTATAGCTGAGTAATATTCCATTGTATAAAAATGCCACATCTTTTTCATCCACTCTGCAGTTGATGGGCATCTTGATAGTTTCCAGGATTTAGCTATCACAAATTGTGCCGCTATGAACATGGGTGCACATATATCGCTGTGATATGAACTTTTCAGTTCTTCGGGGAAAATACCCAGGAGGGGGATAGCTGGATTGAATGAGGCTTCCAATCCTAGTCTTCTGAGAACTCTCCATATGGATTTCCATAATGGTTGCACCAGTCTACATTCCCACCAACAGTGGAGCAGTGTTCCTTTTCCCCCACAGCCTCGCCAACATTTGTTATCAGTTGATTTCTTGATGGCAGCTATTCTTTCCGGAGTAAGGTGGAATCTCAATGCTGATTTAATTTGCATTTCTCAAATGACCAGTGATGGTGAACATTTCTTCAAGTATTTATTTGCCATTTATATATCTTTCTCTGAGAACTATGTGTTCATCTCAGATGCCCATTTTTGGAGAGGGTCTTTGAATTTGGGGGGCTTGATGTTTTTCAATTCTTTATATGTTCTAGACACAAGTCCTTTGTCTGAGGGGTTGCCGGTTAAAATTTTTTCCCACTTTGTGGGTTTTCTTTTCACTCTGTTGGTGATTTCATTGAAGTGCAGAAACTTTTCAATAATATAAGATCCCATTTGTTGATTCTTTGAAGTGTTTCCCGTGCAGTTTGCATTTTGTTCATAAATTCTCTGCCTACCCCTATGTCTCCAAGACTTCTACCTACCTTGTCTTCCAGTAGATTTAGTGTTTCTGTTTTAATATTGAGGTCTTTGATCCATTTAGACATTAGTTTTGTGCACGGTGATAGGCTTGGATCTAGTTTCAGTCTTCAGCATGTAGAGAGCCAATTTTTCCAACACCATTTATTAAAGAGACTATCCT